>JABUQX010087984.1:7500-20000 GCA_015478945.1 Trachelipus rathkii
TTCCTTAATGCGTTCTCGCGTATAGTCAAAATTGGCTGATAATTCCGAATTTTATGTCCATTTTTAGGTGGGGTGAAAAAGGGGGTCAGCCCCAGCCCAAAATTGAATCTTGCCCTTAAACTTTCAGCTACAGCTTTTGACTGGGAATATCCTGCACTTTTCTCTAAATCTGGTACCCCCATTGCTCACAAGAATGGCCAACCTCTCTACATTTTTTTTCTTGAGGATGTTTGGTAACATCCTACCCCCAATTTTTTTTTTTTCCCAGTGTACAACTGTTCCCTCCAATTTCTTATTTTGAAATTTATTTTTTGTTTTATCTGCTCTTTATTGCCTGAATGAATTTTTACGTCTTCTAATAGTGCTGCAGCTCAGAATTATTTCTTCAGTGTTAACATCTAACGCCTCAGCTGTTGCAAATAATATTCGCATTGCGTTCCTGTCCGAAATGTTGCATCTGTCCAGTAACATGAATAGTTTTTCAGTGACAACTTGAGTTCTACTGCGTTGTCTTTTTCTTTTGGTGACAGAAGCACATGCCTCAACATCAGCCTGGTTTCCTGATTCCGGAAGATCTTCACTGTCCAAAACAGGAGAGTATAATGTGTCCATCGGTTCTTCTTTTGATAGTTCTGAATCAGAGCTCGAATAAAGCTCTATTTGTTCTTCATCTGTGGAAGAGAAGAGAGAAAAAAAATTAGTATTAAATGAGATACTTTTTTTTCGTTAATTCTGTGAAAGAGAGTTGAAATTCGTCACAGACAAAAGATGAGTATTTGCGTAATAATAATAATGAAAAATTATTTAAAAATTAAAAAAAAAATAATTACGTTTTCTTGGGTTTGCTGTAGTAGATTGTTCTTTTCTCTTAGCTTCCTCCAATCTGGCTTTCCTGTCAGTTTCCTTTCTTCAAGCCTTGCCAACTTTAAATCAACACCAGCCATGTAGCCTGGACGTCCTTTCTATCGTTGTAATTCGAGAAATTAAATATCTTCTGTTTTAGTCATTTGTGATACAGCATCTGCAGCAGCAATGTCAAATAGATCTTCTAACTTAGATTTAAATGCAAGTTCACGTTCTTCTTGAATTTTGGATTTCCGTGAAGAGCTCTTTTGTATATTTGATCATTCTTTATACAATTTTTCCACTTTATTGATGGCATGTTTAGCCATTTGAGTTGGTATTTAGCTGTCGCCCAGAATAATGTGACCTCTCTTAAGGTTAGGTTCGCATCTTCTCTGAAGTTTAAACCAACTTGATGCATATTGTAAAATATTAACTTTCATAACTTGCCATTTGATTGGAAGCTTTACTTCCTGTTATTTGATTGAGAAGGATAGCCAACTAAATAATTTGGTTTGATCACGAATACAAACACCGGTTGAAATGGACGGGGACGCCATACCTATAAAAAATTAAAAAATAAAATAAAAATTTCTAATAATAACAAGAATAAAAATCTGTTGGAAATTAATAAACTGGGTAACAATCTGAAAATACAATGTAAATTATTTTCATACACTTTCGGGATTGAAATCTTGGCTAATAATAAAAAAGAAAAAACAACAAAAAGCAGATGCCCTATTAGCCTAATGACCTGAAATAGACCTGACATTTCAGGTATAATCTAGCTTGAACAAGCAAAAAAGTAGGTGCATCACCTTCATGGCGTCCGCCACATAGGGGCAAGGAGGGCGACTTAGCCCCCCACCCTGGAATTCGGGACTGAATTTTTTTAATATATATATATATAATATTATATATATATTATATAAATATATATATAATATATATTTATATATATATATATATATATATATATATATATATTATATATATATTATATATATATATATATAGATATATATATAATATATATAATATATATTATAGATATATAGATATATATATATATATATATAATTATATAGTATATATATATATATATATATTATATATATATATTATAGTTATATATATAATATATATATATATAATATTATATATATATATATTATATAATATATTATATATATATATAGTTATATATATATATTATATTATATTATATAATTATAAGATATATAGATTTATATATATATATATATATTATAGGTATATATATTATATATTATAGTATATATATATATATATATATATATATATATATAATATATAATATATATAATATATATATATATATATATATATATATATATATATATATATATATATATATATATATATATATATATATATATATATATATAATATATATATATATATATATTATATATATATATATATATATATATATATATATACTATATATAGTTATATATATATGATATATATATAATATATATAATTACAGTATATTTATAAAAATAAACCCTTAAGTAATTTTCACTCTGCTGGGATTGAACCTGGCCCCTGGCAGATGAAATTACATTTAAAGGGGTTATTTTTATCAATACCTATTGACACTGCGGTTAGGTGTAGAAAGATGAGCAGTTATCCGATCAATTTTACAGTATATTATTATTATATATTACATAAATATATAAACATTTGAATTTTTGGAAAAGTGAAAAATTGATATATTTTTTTTCCTACTCATTCGATCAACATCAAATTTTCAGGGCTTGTATAATCGGGCGAGATGCATCTTTTTTACTTAGATAATTTTTTTTGTATACTCAAAGAAAATTTTTAAAAAATTTCCAAAAAATTTTTTTTTTAAATTTGTTTTCCAAGAACAAATCCAAACTAATGCATATACAAAGAAATTATCTGGAACAGTAATAAACAATGTTGCATCTCTTTCGACTACTGTAGTGCCTTCGGGAAAAATTTCTATCCCACTTCGCCTAAACATTAAAAAAATATCGCAATTTTTCCTTTTAAATAAAAAAAAGTGGGTTTGGAAATTGGACAACGCTGAGCAGAAAACTCAAAAAATCGAAAAAAAAAAACATTGTGACTATTGTAGGTAATGGACCCATCTATGCATATTTCAAGTTTGAAGTCATTTCGAAAATAATTCTGGAAGTTAATACGAAAAATGTCAAAACATGGGTTTGAAAAAATGAAAATTTCTGAAAATGACTACAGACACAGAAAAACACCCGAAAACAACGTAATAGCAGGCAAAAAAATCTACAGTTTAGTGTTTATAGTGTCCAAATCGGGTGAAAATTTCGATTTTTATGTTCAAATTTAGGGGGGGGGTGAAAATTGGGCTTAGCCCGAGCCAAATATTGGACCCTGTCCTTGAAGGAGAGATTATCAGATTCCAATGAAATGGCTCTCTCTCTCTTTTACCTTCATCCGAATAATATGAAATCGACAAGGAAAAGTTCATTGATGAAATGAAGAAGTTCACTAAGTATAAGTCAAGTTCAATGGCAATTCTTCTTGCCGAAGTCAAGGTCTGGTGGTATGACGCTGTGGTCTAAGTCAGTATAATAAGGACATTCAGTCAATTGATTTATTAAAACATTCTAAAACATTTTATCCATCAGTAGACACCGCTCTCATGATTGATCTTGCTTTTCCTTCAACTACGTGCAAAATTGAAAGGTCATTTTCTACTTTAAGAAGAGTTAAAACGTGGCTGAGAAGTACGATGGGTAATGAACGGCTTAGCTCTTTGTGCATGCTTAGCGTTCACCGTGAATATATTGCACAGGTTGGTCAGCAGTACCTCGATGAATGTCTCAATAAGTTTTCGTCTAAGCCTAGGAGGTTTCAATTTCTTTTCGCGGATTCATAAATATTGTATATATATATATAATATAATATAGATATATAATTATAATATATACTATATATATATATAGATATATATATATATATATATATATATATATATATATATATATATAAGATATATATGTATTATTAGAGAGAGAGAGAGAGAGAGAGAGATCCTTAATTTCTTAAATTCTATTTGTTGTTTTCTTTAAAGGTTTAAAAGTTACTTGCAGTTTATCCTGTGAATTATTCCTGTAAACAGACTTATGATTATAAAAAAGAGAATATTTTATTTTTCTAATTTCTTTTCTTCATGTGTTAAATTGAGTATAAGCATTTTCCCCGAATATATATATATTATATATAAATATATATATATAATAATAAATAATATATATATATATATATATATATATATATATATATATATATATATATATAGTATATATATATGGTTAATAACCTTTGCCCCCCCCCTGGAAAATTTTCTGGCGAACCCCATGCATGGCGCGTCCGCACATGGGGGCAAGGAGGGGCACTTCCCCCCCCTAGAATCCGGAAGTGAATTTTTTTAAAATTATATATAATATATATAATATATATTTCTATTCTATATATATATATATATATATATATATATATATATATCTATATATATATATATATATATATATTATATATATATATATTATATATATATATATATATATATATATTATATATATTTATATATCCCAGATCGTCCTAACCAATTCTTAAACACTTTTGATTTATGCTTCACCACTTCTCCTTCTCGCTACAAATACACCATTTTCCCCTCCTATCGGTAATTCTGACCACAATCTTGTAGTTCTTAAAGTATAACACTTCATTTCCAGCAGCTCCGCCCTGCCCTAGCGAACTTTCTGCACTGTAATATGGCTAATTGGATGCATTGCGTTGCTTTTTGGCAAACTATCGCTGGAATGAATCATGTTTTGTTCCGGTGAGAAACGCCTCTGCTTCTGTTGAAAAGGTAGGGTCATGACACGAATGGGATTGAAACAGTCATTCCATGTCTTCACGTGAAATTCAATTGTGGTTCTCCACATAATCCATGTTCGATGCGCTCTTGTTCTTCGTTATTGCCATCCAGGAGCGCTGACATTCGTAAGGGCTTGGAGAACTCTCGTTTCCTATTCTCTTAAACTAATTTTTCGCTCTGCAGGAATCGATGCAGGATATTATTCGACTGGCAAGCGTTCTTACACTAAAAGGAAGTGTGCAGCCCTTCTTGATTCTACCTTCTGATAAAAATTTCTGAGGACCTCAAATAACTTTCTGTAAATTCTGCCTTTCCCTCTATCCGTTCTTGACGGTTCTGTTGCTAACACTCCTTTGAAAGGCTAAATCTCTTTGGTCTTCTTTTTTTCATCTAATTCCACCCTGGAAGATTCCGGCTCCCCTCCTCCATGCTCCATCCCCTTCTCAGGATGTCCAATGGTCGCTTACCCTTTTCTTACTCATGATCGGAGTACATAGATACTAAGATCTATGAAGTCCGGAGGCCAGTGGCCAGATGTCATTCCTCCTGTGTTTTGAGGGAGTGTGCTTCTGAGCTGGCGCCTGCCTCGTTTCAACTCTATACTCCCTTGCCGAATACTAATATCTTTTCCTCAATCGCTGGAAGCGCACTTTTATTACAGCCAACAAAAAAAAGGTAGCGCTATGAATCCTTTCTAACTATCGACCTATTTATTCTTAACTTGTATTCAATCTAAAATCTTTGAAACTCTCCTTAAACTCTTCATTTCTCGATCATAGAGAATCTCATTCCCTTCTTTCAGATAATCCAGTATGGCTTTCGGAGTTCGAGATCAACTGGTTGATATCCTTTCCTATCTCACGTGACTATGGTCTTCTGGCCCTTAAAGGATCAGGTGGTCTTTGTGTGATAGGCGCTTAAGGCTGATCCAATATTTGGCTGGCTGGTCCCCGTTTTCAGCCCCACCTAAAAATGGACCTAAAAAAAGTCGGAATTTTCAGCCGATTTTGACTTATAAACACCAAAATGTAGCTTTTATTGCCCTCTAAAAACGTTGTTTTCTGGTGTTTTCTGTGACTGTAGTCATTCTTTCTTAATTTTCAAATTCAAAATCCATGTTTTGACTATTTTCATATCAACTTTAGAATTTTTTTTTTGAAATAACTTCAAACTTGAATATGCATAGATGGTCCTGATTACCTACAAGAGTCACTGATTTTTTTTTCGAATTTTTAGTCTTGTGCTCGCGTTGTCCAATTTCCAACCCTTTTTTTTTTTTAATTTGAAAAGTGAAAATTGACATATATTTTTTTACTATCCATCCTATCAACATCAAATTTTCAGGGCTTGTATAATCGGGCAAGATGCATCTTTTTTACTTAGATAATTTTTTGTATACTCATAGAAAATTTTTAAAAAATTCCAAAAACTGTTTTTTTTTTGAAATTGTTCCAAGAACAAATCAAACCTATTGAGTATACAAAGAAATTATCTAAGTAAAAAAATGATCTTGCCCGACTTACAAGCCCTGCAAATTTTGATGTTGATCGGATTAGTAGGAAAAAAAAAGATGTCAATTTTCACTTATTCAAAATAAAAAAAAAATGGGTTTGGAATTATTGGACAACGCTGAGCACAAAACTAAAAAATTCGAAAATGTAATCAGTGACTATTGTAGGTAATGGACCCATCTATGCATATTTCAAGTTTGAAGTCATTTCGGCAAAAGGTTTTGCAGTTGAATATGAAATAGTCAAAAACATGGATTTTTGAAATTTGAAAATTAAGAAAGAATGACTACAGTCACAGAAAAAAACACCAGAAGCAAGTGTTAGAGGGCAAAAAGCTACATTTTGGTGTTTATATAGTCAAAATCGGCTGAAAATTCCGAATTTTATGTCCATTTTTAGGTGGGGCCGAAAACGGGGACCAGCCCCAGCCAAATATTGGATGATGCCCTTCAGAGTGTCGTGAGAGGGGGACAGGGTATGGCATTGCGTCGCTACTCTCTAAGCGACCTTCCTTTGGATTTCCTGCTTCGCTTTGCTTACTCTTGTCTAGTTTTCTTTGCAGATCGTTCCATTTCAGTTCTTGTTGATGGAGCAACCTCTTCCCCCTTTCTTATTAATTGTGGTGTTCCTCAGGTTCTGTTTGATCTCCTAACTTTATTCCTACTTTTTATCAACGATCTTCTTAGTTGCACTTCTAACTCTGTTCATTCTTATGCCGATGACTCAACTCTCCATTCTTTCACTCATTTTAATTGTGCTCCCTCGTTTGTACCTAGAGTTGCCTCTCGTCTACAGCTTTCTGATTTCCAATCTTGCAGATGTCGGAACTTCTCCTCAGTGGGTAACTATTGGCTCGAATCACTCGTCCCAGGCTGCAATTTGATATAATTATATTATATATATTAATATACTAATTATATAATATAATAATATAATATATATGAATATATAATTAACTCATTATATATATATATATATATATATATAAAAATGATATATAACAGTGGTTACTACAATATTGTGGATGAAGGACAATTCCCAATTGCTTTAAATTGAGTTTTATGGAGAAAAATAGTTAAAGTTTATCATGACAATATATAATATATATATATAATATATATATCAATATATATATATAGATAATATATATCATATATATATATTATATATTATAATATTATAATATATTATATGAGAAATCCTTGACATACCTTTTTTTCCAGAAATTATGACAAACCTTTAAAGCTAAAGCATTAAACAAGAACAAAACCATGAAAATAAACACTGAAGATTTTGGGGCTTCAAACACACACACACCACACACACTACACACACACACACACACACCACACACACACACACAACACCCACACACACACACACACCACCACACACGCGTATTCACCTTCTCTCTCTCTCACGCACACACACATTAACCACACACACAGACACACACACACTAACACAGGTGTCTTTGGATATTGTGAGAAGCTTCTGTTTATAAGATACGAGTTATAAAAGAGAAAGAAAAGCTTTCTCACTTGCCTCCCTTTGTTATATTTCCTTCTTTTATACTATTAGATTGCATTTAGTTCACCTTGTGGGGTTTGTCTTGTCTTGCCTGTTAAGTCCGCTCTGTCTGTAGTCTGTTGGTCATTTCGGTCTGTCGGTCTGTCGGTCTGTCTTTCTGTCGGTCTGTTGGTCATTCGGTCTGTCGGTCTGTTGGTCATTCGGTCGGTCAATCGATCGGCTTTCCTCTTCTGCAGCCTCTCTTTCATCAAAGATTGCCAACACCATATCCATTCCTATTCTTCCGTTTCATGACGCTAAAATATTATATATTTCTGCTCTCTCTCTCTCTCTCTCTCTTCTCATCTCTCTCTCCTCTCCTCTTATATATATATATAATATTATATATATAATATATATATATATGATATATTATATATATATTAATATTTATATATATCATATATATATATATATATATAATATATATATACTATATATATATATATATGTTAAAAAAAAAAAGTACCCGCATGATATCTCTAAAATTAAGTAGTACAAGAAACTTATCTAACATTATATGGAATCAGGGGTAAGAATAGAAATTTGCCATGGAAAATGACATTTTTTTTTATTATTTTTTATATTTTTTTATTTTTTAACATCTCCGAAACTACGATAGGTTCAAGAAAACTAATAACATATATAGAATCAGCGTATGAAATTTGCATAAAAAAAAAGGATTTTTTTTTTAAACTAAAAGAAATACCCATAGGTAAACCGGCAAAGATGCAAAAGAGTCGGTCTCTTGCCTCCTGGGGGCGACGGGGCACTTCGTTCCCCCCTCTGTCCAAACCGTCGGCCGAGCCCCCTAAAATAAAAATCATACGTGACTTCCAAATATGTTATTCAGCATATAAAAAATCCTTTTTTTCATACAAATTTCATTACGGCTGATTCATATATGTTATTAGTTTTCTTGTACCTATCTAGTATTTAGAGAAGATCTGCGGGTAACTTTCTTTAGTTTGTCCTAATATATACTTATTTACCATATATGTGGAGGGTATAATATATATATATATAATATATATATATATATAATGATATATATATATATATATATTATATATATATTATATATAATATATATATATTATATATATATATTATATATGTGTGTAATAAATATATATATATAGTTAAATATATATATTAATATATATATAGTTATTATATATATTATATATAATATATATATATATATATATATATATATAATATATAATATATATATATAATACATATATATATAACTTATACTATATATATATATGTATATATTTATATATATCTATATAATGTATAAGTGATATTATATATATTTATATATATATATATATATATATATATATATTATGTTATATATATATATAATATATATATATATATATCTAAGTATATATATATATATTTATATATAAATTTCGTGAGAAATGCCATGGCTTCTACCTTAAACACGATGTCAACCGAGAGTGAAAAATCAGAACAAGAACCTTAAATGCACACTAATGAGTTATTAAAGATGAACTTAAGTCTTAAAGAGTGGACATCTATAAAAGCTGTTGCAGAGCGCCGTAAAAGAATTCGGAGAGACGGATGGATGCTGAAAAGGGTGGGGGGCGTTTAAAAATCAAAGTTTTATGCCATATTTTATTGAAAGCTATGAACATGTTCACTGCAACAGCAAAAAATTTATCGAAATGAAAAAGGACAGAATACCGATGGTCATAAATAAGGAAAAGAAGACCAGTCGAGAGATCTTTATACGGAAGCCACACTAGTAATCTTACTTAAGATTAGGAAAATTGAGAGGTCTTTCAAATACGTTTAATTAAGATAGACTCGGAAATTGTGGAAGAAAACATTAGTTAAAATAAGCGACAAGAAGACATCAGAGGCATGGTAGGGGTTTAATGTTTTTGGTACAGATTGAATGAGTGTACGCTTTCAGTATGGAGAAAAGACCCAAGTGACAGCAGAAAATAAACATGTAACCAAAGCAGGCTACAACTGAGAAACAAGTTTTTGTTTTTAAGAATCACAAAAGGAATACCCAAAGGGTTATACGTTTATTATCACATTATTGGAAGTTCCAAGCCAGGAAACTAGAAACTCTACATTTTTGATGTCACAAATAATAAGTTTCGTGCCAAGAGTAGCGGGAATCGTAGAAATGTGAGGGATAGCATCGCGAATTCGCCTGAAGATGATAACTAGAACGCAACTTATCATATATGGCATTTAAGTAACGAACCATAGTTAGGGGGGTAGTGTCCTACTTCATAACCATTGGGGAATGCATATCCTGTCTTTAGTTTTAGCACCAGAGAAGATGATCCGATTCTGTGACAAATATCACCAGAAAAATAACAGTAAGAACGCTCTCATATCGTTCCTGATCAGATTGAAGAGCAATTTACTATATCACTCGCACCGTTCTCCAACTAAGCATTTTCTCTCTCATAAATCCAATGGTTCGATGAACCTGTGCTAGTTGCCAATTCATAAGGAAGACACGAAATATGTCATAAACACTCTGTCGTGAGTGTGATAAAAAAACTCTATCAATGCGTCCTATCTCAACCATTGTAATTTTCCATATTTGTTCGCTCATTATAGAACGAGATTATTGTCAAATAGGGGCAGCTATAGGCCATTCAGCTTGTCACTAAAACGATGAGCGCAGATCTCTCTGGTTCTTTCATCTCACAATTATGACAATAAATATTCACATGAGAGACCTATTTTATAACATTCAGAAAAATTTCACTTTATCCTCTAAGTAAATTAGTCATGGAAATCATAGCTTTCCCACACTGTTTCATATCTATGCCTGTACATTGGAGTCTGTGAGTTACCATTCCTGCGAAATAGAGCCAAACTTCAACCACCATTTGATCACTCCCTTTTAATTTTTCACCATAAGTCCACGTCTTTGACACGAGCCTGACATCCATTCTCCTCTCCTTCTCCTTCTCGCCTATACTAGGCGCCTTCTCTCTTTTCTCTTCTGCTCATAGTACCATCACGATTCTACCTTCTACCCTTCTGCACTCTACAGAGTGAGAAAAGATGCCATTGTATTTGGAGGGATTTAAACAATGATGGATGCGTTGCACAGAGAGAGTGTACTAAATAATCTAATGAACAAGGATTAAAGAAAGGATCAATGAGCACCTCTAGATGCGTAACAAGTTCCTCACTGAGAGTGTATATCCTCTGAACTAATAATAAGCAGACGTAATTATTGTTAACATTATTATTATTATTTGTTATTAATAAATATTAATATTTATATATTATATCTATATATATATAATTATATATTATATTACTAATAGCTATAAATAATATACTTCATCTGTTTGTCGTGCACAAGTTTCATAACTTTACTTCTTTAGCCAGTAGTAATTATATACTCAGAAAAAACATACAGTTTGAAATCTTATCATATTAATATACTATAAGTTTTTATATATTTGCTCTCATTATCTATTCCATACATGATATATGAAGATAAACCATAAAAATTAAGAGCTTCTATTCGACTCTGAGTGCGGGAACCTATCATGAAATGATAGAATATAACTCAGTACATATATATAATATATTATAAATTAGTGAGACATCATTTAATACTCTACTATGATTGTTAGTACACGTGAAGATTCATTCAGGAATCTAGGAATACTCAATGAGAGTACTTGATGTTGAATAGTCAATTGCCTTCTGACATCCAAAAGATAAAAAAGATATCATAACGCATATAAGTTAGTTATCATGATAAAACTTCAAGTATGTCACTGAAAAGACTATTAAATATTACTGGACAGATATGCAATCATTTATCGGACTAAGGATAACTGACTCACAATTATGCGAATATTATAATTGCAACATTAGTATAATATACGGCGGTTAGCATAATTTATGTTAACACTGTGAAAGAAATATTCTAGAGTATATGCTATAACACTATTATAGAAGTAACGAAATAAAGATTTATTATCTATAATATAGTAGCAACAAAGAGCAATAAAATAAAAATAAAATAAATTTCAAAAATAAGAAATTGGAGGAAACAGTTGTAACCACTGGATGGGTTATATGAGATTACAACATCCTCTAAGAAAGATAAAATGTAGTAGAGGTATTGCCTATTTCTTTTAGATACAATTGAGGGGTATATATTATGATATTAATAGTTATATATTATATTATATATATAATATATTATTATATATAGTAATAATATATATATATTATAAATTATACATATATTATATATATATATGATAGATATTAGTATATATATATATATATGATATTATAGTATAGTTAACCTAGATCGATTATTATAAATCTTTGTAGTATATGAAGTTATCAAATTACTCTTATGAAAAATTAAACTATTTCATTCATATTAATACTTACTATACTTCATTTCTATTATAATGGACGGGATGGCCTCGCCAACTACAAAGTAGCCATTTGACGGCTCTAATGTTTTTACCGTAAACAACATAAACAGTTTTGATTAGGACCAAAACTATTACAATACGTGAATTGTGTCTTGGAGACCTTCAAGTAAGCATATACATAGCAATCGAGACCTGTTAAAACAGAGAAGTGTAGAG
>JABUQX010087984.1:25000-42500 GCA_015478945.1 Trachelipus rathkii
TTAAAGATGAAAATTTCTATTTTTAAATCTCGCTGCAGGAAGAGGAAAGATTGCTGCTAAGTCGGATTTAAAGTGGGACATTTCGCCTCGGGAATCTTCAAGATAAACACATGTTAAAATTTTCTAATTTTCTGATTGACTCAGATGAATTTTTCGTTTTTAGACATATTTTGTTTCTTATTAAATTCTCACTTGAAGAAAAACATTTTTCTATAAATAATTTAAATCTTGAAGGATCCTTTTCTCAGAAATAGTATATAAAATAACACTTTTAAAATAAATTACTTTTTATTACCTTTTAAATTTCACGTCTTTGAAAACATCGGGCCACTAACAAATTTTGAAGCAGTATCGGACCAATCACGTTCATCAAGTATAAATGACGAAGTAAGTGACGTACCATCAGACATCAATTTTTCCAATTTTCCATATGTCCGTAATAATAATAATAATGATAATAATAATAATAATAATAATAATAATAATAATAATAATAATAATAATAATAATAATAATAATAATAATAATAATAATAATAATAATAATAATAATAATAATATATATATATATATATATATATATATATATATATATATATATATATATATATATATATATATATATATATACTATATATATATATATATATATATATATATATATATATATATATATATATATATATATATATATATATATATATATATATATATATATATATACCTCTTCTTATATATATATATATAATACAATTGTGTTACATTTTTATTGGTCTTAATTAAGTATCTTGGTGCTATGAACTATTTCGAAGTAAATGATGACAGCTTTGACTTCTTTAATCCATCCAAACTTTATATTGTAAAATATGCATATGCAAAGCATATATATATATATATATATATATATATATATATATATATATATATATATATATATATATATATATATATATATATATATATATATATATATATATATATATATATATATATATATATATATATATATATATATATATAAGTAGTTACCATCAGAAGTGACAATGGATTTCATTGCAAATGTTGCATTTGCAACAATTTCCAACATTTTGCAACATTGTCTTTTAGGGCATTTTAGACATGAATTTATGGGTTTTCGGGGACGCCGAGGTGATTGGGCCTACCCCTGAGTCCCCAGTGCACCGCACCATTAGGCCTAACTCCTCTTTAATCATCTTTACTCATCTTTACTCCTCTTTATTCGTCTTTATTCATCTTTATTTTTAGGTATCGCCGCCATTTACTGTCGCGGTACCGTTGGTTCAACAGTTAAGATATCTTAGAGACATCAAATCCCGCTCAAATTTGGTATACCCCCTTCTTATGAGGTAACCTCGTCTATGACGAGGTTACATCACCCCCAGATGGGGTGCCAAATTTGAATGACCGTAGGTAGACTAAAAATAAAAGCAGGTGAAATAATTCTAGGATATATATATATATATATATATATATATATATATATATATATATATATATATATATATATATATATATATATATATATATATATATATATATATATATATATATATATATATATATATATATATATATATATATATATATATATATATATATATATATATATATATAATATAAATATTTATATATATATATATATATATATATTTCATATGATATATATATATATATATATATATATATATATATATATATATATTTAATAAGATGACTCATCAAGGGGGGCACTGTCAATTTTTCATTCTTTTATTCTATATATCGTATCTGGTTGAAAGTTGTTATACATATAGGTATGGGTGTCACCTCGTCGTATACGGGGTTACAAGTGGCTGCGTCCCCCGAAGAGAGACACAGCAGCCCATTAAAGTTTTAAAATGCTCTTAAGTGAGTCATATAGAATTTGTGTCCCTCTCAAAGTTAGTATACTTATTATGAATGATGTTACCTCGTCATAGATGGCTGATGGTATCACCCATCTTGTCCTGAGTTTTCGAGCCGCTGCGCCCAATATGTAATGGGGATGAGACAAAAAAATTTGAAATGGTCATAGATATATGAAATTTGGTGGGTACATAGAAGAGGTTGGATGAAATAGAGTACTGAATTTAAGTTAAGTACCGGCACAAATCTTATTTTTGAGGGTTTCAGAACCCTCAAATGTGCCGGAGAGCCCCCAGAGGGGGGTTCCCAGCTGTAGAACATGGATTGCGCTACAGATGAAGATGGCGGACGGTATTCGAAGAAATCTCACATGACAGAGCAGCTGAGTCATTGTATGCACCGTTGTCGGAGCCGGAGGCTGAGCCGGAGGCTGAGCCGGACACAGAGTCGGTGCTGGAGCTACATTCAGAAGGAAAGCACAGAGTGTGTAGCAGAGGAAGATGGATTAAGAAGAAGGAATGAAAAGAAATCTCATGTGCCTGAGCAGATGAGCCATTGTCGGAGCTAGTGCCGGCTCTCGGTGTTGCTGTCCGTGCGGAGCCTGGGTAGTAAAGACAAGTTTAATAATACAATATTGGTGTTCTTATATATGTTTTTAACAACGTAGAACATGTATAACATAGATTCAGAACTCCCCTTGGTGTCTGTGAACCCCTAGAAGGGGTTGAGTTCCCAATGAAAAAAAAAGAAGAAATAAATTACAGCGTACATGGCTGATGTTGGAATAGGAGTCGAATTGGCATCTGAATGGAAGCGGATGAGCATTGAAGACGGACACGAGACTGAGTACTGAGATGCTTGAATCAAAACTTGCATTTGACTTGTCTAATGTGTGTTATAGCAAACCTTGTACAGGGATACATGAAGAGTTCGTATACGAAGGTTTCAACTCTCTAACGGGTCAGGTGAAAGCCAACGCAAAAATGCGCGCTCGCGCCAGAAGGCGCAAACATCAGATATTTTACATGTAATGTAGTTATCATCACTGCAGGTTTATACCAAATGTATTCAAATGTGACTCTAATCGCTTAATCAATGGATCATGGTGATGTGGGGGTATATGTGGGTAATTAGACTTTGATCTATTAATTTATTGATCAATTAATATTTTTAATAAAACTTTACTAATTTTATGTAATGTTCGCACAATAATTATTTTTCTATGGAGTTTATACAAATAATTAAGTTTAATTATAGCTTAATCAATTGATTATAACTATAATCGCTTAATCAATATATCACAGATGACAGGAGATGGGTAAGGTGTGTGGTTTGATCGATTGCCATTGATTAATTGATATTTTTAATAAAAATAAATATATTCGAGCGGATATATTGCTCTTGAGTTTGTAATTCATCTCATTTATTTCAGCCTCTTTTTTCCTAGGACCCCACCTCGGGTTCATACAATTAGAGTTCTGAAACATATTTGTTCATAATTACATTGTTGAAAATATAAATAAGACCCCAATATTGTATTATTAAACTTGTCTTTACTACCAGGTTCATGGGCACCAACTTCAGGAACTGGCACTGGCTCCGGCACAATGGCGTAATGTTGCGTAGACTTTGCTCTTCTTCCTCGGCAAACTCTAGGCTCACGACTCTGGCGCACCGGCTCGACTCCGCTCCAACAGAATTACGCCACAATCCTTAGCTGCTCTGGTAATGTGAGGTTTCTTAAATCATTCTTCTTATACCGTCCGCCATCTTCATGTTATGAAATCATGTTTTCGCTGGGAACCTCCTCAGGGTTCTCCGGCACCTTTCGAGGTTCTTAAACCTTCAAAACGTGTTCTATGTTTGAAAATATACGTACCACCGATATTATGATGTAAAGTACATGTTTACTAACGCTGTACTGCACCGCACCGCACCGACTCATTTGTGCCGGTACTTAACTTAAGCTCAGTATTCTATTTCATCCAACCTCTTCTATGCACCCACCAAATTTCATATATCCATGACCATTTCAATTTTTTTTCTCAGCCCCATCACATATTGGCCCAGCGGATCGAAAACTCAGGACAAGCAGCCGTATATGACCAGGTTACATCCACAATAACGTGTAACTTTGCGAGGGACACACTCTCTATCGACACGCCCAGAGCTTTAAAGCCTCAAGAAATTGCTGCATCCCCCTTCGGAGGATGCAGCCACATGTAACCTCGTCTGCGACGGTATTGCTACCCATATGAATACAAATTTCAACCAGATACGATATATAGATTGCAAAAATGAAAAATTAACAGAACCTCTTGATGAATCATCTTATTCTTACTATATATATATATATATATATATATATATATATATATACTATATTTCTAAGTTTAGAGAAATTGATATATATATATATATATATATATATATATATATATATATATATAATATCTCCTAGAATCATTTCACCCGCTTATTTTTAGTCTACCTACAGTCACTACTTTATATATATATATATATATATATATATATATATATATATATATATATATACTATATATAAGTATATATATATATATATATATATATATATATATATATATATATATATATATATATATATATATATATATATATATATATATATATATATATATATATATATATATATATATATATATATATAAATATATAAGATCATGAAAATTTCTACGAACAGATTTTAATTTCTGTGGTACCCTTTTCAAATATAAACGCTCATTCTCTCCATGAAAACCATCATATACATGATACCAATTTTAGTATATTAGCCCAAGCTGAGGAACCTGACCTTCTTTTGTTGGAATCCTTATATATTTGGCATCTTAAACCAAAATTAAATGAAAATTTAAATATTAATAGCTTAATACTACTGAAGTGAAATTTTGTCTCATTCGTGAACTTTTTCACCATTCTATACTTTAATCATTCTTTATCAATAAGTTTAATATTATTTATTTACAGTTTATATTATTTATTTTGTATAATTCTTTTCATTGTATTTTCAACCTTTAAAATGGGAAGCTGTTGTCTTACCCGAAACAAGCGGTAATAAATATTTCTTTTAAAATGTTTAAATATGTTTTGGTTATTCTTGCTATTATATATATATATATATATATATATATATATATATATATATATATATATATATATATATATATATATATATATATATATATATATATATATATATATATATATATATATATATATATATATTGGTGTGTGTGATATTTTGCAAAAAATATTTTTTAAAAGGTCGAACGTCTTGAGAGATGCTAAAATCACGTGACCGACTAAGGATGGGGAAAAAGAGAGGGGGAGGAGGTGGTGGGGGAGAAAGGGAGGGAGAATATTGGGAGAAGAGAGAGAGAGAGAGAGAGAGAGAGAGAGAGAGAGAGAGAGAGAGAGAGAGAGAGATTTATGCAAAGGTTCAAATTTATAAAAACGAGACAAAATCGTGATCATAAAATCTGCGTAATGATACAATTAAATCAGATAATAAATCACTAATAACAGATGAACCACTATTATTATTATTATTATTATTATTATTATTATTATTATTATTATTATGTATATTATTATTATTATTATTATTATTATTATTATAGAAGTGAAGCTAAGACTTTAAATTAAAGGGAGATTACTAAACAAAAATCCTTTGAAGAATGTGACATAAAAAAGTGAAATAAATAAATAAAATAAAAGTAAAAACAATTCTTTCAGTAATCGGATTTCTCTCTCTCTCTCTCTCTCTCTCTCTCTCTCTCTCTCTCTCTCTCTCTCTCTCTCTCTCTCTTCTTTAATTTTCTTCTCCGTTCTTTCGCATGGGTCTCACGCGTTCCTACGACTCGGGGCAATTTCTTTCTCCAACTTAAAATTCTTTTTCTTGATCTTAGGTTCGAGTAAGACAAAAAAGGACCCTTTTATTACCTGAGCATAGAGCTCAATCGGACTGACGAAGACAGTGGTTACGTCCTTTAGGAGTCACATTCTCCGGACTGGACGCATTAATTTTGTGGCTCTCGGCCCGTGGATACCTTGTCGTTCCGTCATCCCAAATCGTGCATACAATAAGCAAACTGTTCTCACTTTTTGGCCAAGTATTAATATCCCCAAATATGAGTGATGTGAACAGAAGAATAAATCGCCTTTGAAACTTCATTTCAATGCTTTAATTCAAAAGTCTGGAATTTTTGATAGGAAAAAAAGTCTTATTTCTTTCACGAAGTCAGAGTCAATGATGAGAATCGAACACCAACTTATTTATAAAGTTGTTTCAAATGGAGATATTCTGTAAACAACACTCAGAGAGAAAGAGACTGCACTCACTGCAGAGGGAGCTCTTCTGTGGCATCAACAATAACAACAACAGCTCAAGAATCACTCTTCAGTTCATATACAACAAACTCAATATATATATATATATATATATATATATATATATATATATATATATATATATATATATATATATATATATATATATATATATATATATATATATATATATATATATATATATATATATATATATATATATATATATATATGGAAGAGCATTGAATTCTCTGTTATAAAAAAGTGTAAGAGAGAGAGAGAGAGAGAGAGAGAGAGAGAGAGAGAGAAGAGAGAGAGAGAGAGAGAGAGAGAGAGAGAGAGAGAGAGAGAGAGAGAGAGAGAGAGAGAGAAGAGAGGAATAATTGTATTGAAGAGAAATAGAGAAGATTTTGAGAATAAAATTTCTTTTATAATTCACAAAGCTACGTCACAAGAAATCGCGACATTCAGATATTTATTAGTTATCGCCGGAGGCTCTCCCTGGATATCTACCGCACCGGCAGCGCCACGTTGATTCGATTTTTATTCTTCATTGATTTTTAATAATATTTAGATTTTCAATTTTATTAATTTACATATTATCTATGATTTCTTTCATTAAAATCAATGAAAGTGATTCAAAACCCGAGCAAAGTTTCCTTTCTCAAACGAACAAAATGAAAAAAAAAATATGGATATATATAATTATTGGAAGTCGGTAATGGGTTATTTTAAATTGTTTAAAGATAAGATTTGTGTCAGAGTAAAATTTGTTTTATGAGTTTGTAAAATGATTGCCAGACCCATGATGAATCGGATCGAAGAACTGTACTTTCAACACACTAACAGACATGTATTTTCCGAATTCTATGGACAAAACTCTTTTATATTAAAGGAAAATCTCTCTCTCTCTCTCTCTCTCTCTCTCTCTCTATATATATATATATATATATACTATCTCTATATATATATATATATATATATATATATATATATATATATATATATATATATATATATAGAGAGAGAGAGAGAGAGAGAGAGAGAGATGAATAGATAGATGGATAGATAGATAGATAGATAGATAGATAGATAGATAGATAGATAGATAGATAGATAGATAGATAGATAGATAGATAGATAGATAGATATAGATAGATAGATAGATATAGATAGATAGATAGATAGATATAGATATATAGATAGATAGATAGATAGATGAACGGATGGATGGATAGGTAGAGAAGGTAGCTATATGGATGTATAGATAGATGAATAGAATAGAAAAATGGATTACATAGAAAGAAATGTATAGAGAGAGAGAGAGATAGATAGATAGATAGATAGATAGATAGATTAAACAGTGAGAATATTCCTATATAATATTAATGATGTTAGGTGCAATTTGTTGAAAAAATCGAAAATCCTTTTAGAATCGTAATACAGTGAAAGAAAAACAAAAACAGTGAAGTATGAAGAAAATTAAAAATTTACAAAATTAAAATAATACACAACCAAATTCATTGTTTGTGCATTCAAAACCGAGAAACTTAAATCCAGAAAATCAAGATAGAAGGAGCATTTACTCGAGCTTTCTTTATTATAGTTCTTCTGACGGTAAAAAAAAGTTCAATTCTTCCGTTTGAGTTTTAAGTGTCACTCAATGACACGAAGAGCAAAAGTGATATTTTTTCTACGACAGGAATTCCTCGCGATTAAGTCTTCTTGTCTCTTTTGACAAATCAGGGAAACGCGTCAACGATGGAGAACAGAAAAACAACAACAACAACAACAACAACAACAACAACAACAACAACAACAGATCGTATCAAAAATTCTTTCGATATCTATTTCTAAATTAGTCCTTTTGCAACGCCAACATTGTGAACGAAGTCTTCAAAATATAAGAACAGACTTGCAGCTTTCGTTTATTTAACACAAAAGGACACAGAAACAATTAATCTTCTCTTTAATTCTAGGACAAACAAACAAACTAGAATGCCCCACAAAGAAGCGTGAATTCGTGCACACACGTATTAGTAAAGCAGGCTCAACCAAATATTTACCCTCTGCTATACAAAACTAAACAAAGAATAAAAAGTAAACTTAAAAATAGAAATTTGTTAATTTAAGTCTAAACAAAAACAAAGAAAGAAAAAATACATTCGGAGGAACGAAATCTCTCTCTCTCTCTCTCTCTCTCTCTCTCTCTCTCTCTCTCTCTCTCTCTCTCTCTCTCTCTCTCTCTCTCTCTCTCTCTCTCTCTCTCTCTCTCTCTCTCTCTCTCTCTCTCTCTCTCTCTCTCTCTCTCTCTAATAATAATAATAATAATAATAATAATAATAATAATAATAATAATAATAATAATAATAATAATAATAATAATAATAATAATAATAATAATAATAATAAAAGCAGAAGAATTTGAGCCTTTGGCAATGGACTAAAGTCTTGATTAAGCGATAGAGAAGATCCAAACCAAAGATATCTCGATTTAATTGCTTCATTCGAAACCTCGTCTGACTTTTGCCAATATTATACAATTTGTGAAGATAATAAATTAATTTGGGCAGAAAAACATTCCAAAATTTTTCCAGATTTTTTTCAAACAGAATTAATTAATATGTTATCTTCAAAAATAATATATATATATATATATATATATATATATATATATATATATATATATATATATATATATATATATATATATATATATATATATATATATATATATATATATATATATATATATATATATATATAATGTTAAAAGATTTCTAAATAAGAAATAAAAAATGTTGATAAAATAATTATTAGTTAATTGAAGCGTTGGTTGTGGCTGCATGGGTCATGTGGGTCGACCCCGTTCGGTCGGTCCCACCCGCATGCTAGAAATCAGCTTATAAATCAGCAATATATCTCCTACCATGTGATTATATTCAAATTAAGTCAATCCGTATATTTTCCAATAGAGATGATGACGACGAACTCATAATTTCAAGATAAAGATCTTACTGATGAAAGACGATCGTTTTGCGAGGCTTGTCAGAGCTTATCTTGATCTTGAACAGTTAGAGAGAGAGGGAGAGAGAGAGAGAGAGAGAGAGAGAGAGAGAGAGAGAGAGAGAGAGAGAGAGAGAGAGAGAGAGTAGAAGGGACAGAGAGTGAGAGAAAAAAAATCTTAGAGCTCATTCTTGCTTTAGCATCGAATTAAGACGTGGTCGGTCGGCCGTCGGCTTCCATGATTACAGATTGCTGAAAAACGCTCAAAATATTTAATCAAACTTTATCTTAGCATGTAATTCATATATATATATATATATATACTATATATATATATATATATATATATATATATATATATATATATATATATCTTATCTCTATATATATATATATATATATATATATATATATATATATATATATATATATATATATATA
Organism: Trachelipus rathkii; assembly: GCA_015478945.1. NCBI lineage: Eukaryota > Metazoa > Arthropoda > Malacostraca > Isopoda > Trachelipodidae > Trachelipus > Trachelipus rathkii. The sequence goes on from JABUQX010087984.1 coordinate 34,720, forward strand.
TAAATAAAAATATATATATATATATATATATATATATATATATATATATATATATATATATATATATATATATATATATATATATATATATATATATATATATATATATATATATTTTTTTATATATTTTTATAAATATCTATAAATATATATATATATATATATATATATATATACATATATATATATATATATATATATATATATATATATATATATATATAACATATATATAAATATATATATATATCTCTTGATGATAGGGTGTTGGCAAAACGAAAATTTATACTTAGCGTATGTGGAATTACTGCTACCTCTAAAAACTGCATTTAATATTTAATTAAGCATATATATATATATATATATATATATATATATATATATATATATTATATATATATATATATATATATATATATATATATATATATATATATATATATATATATATATATATATATATATATATATATATATATGAGAGAGAGAGAAAAAGAGAGAGAGAGAGAGGAGAGAAGGAGAAGAGGGGGAGGGAGGGAGAGAGAGAGAGAGAGAGAGAGAGAGAGAGAGAGAGAGAGAGAGAGAGAGAGAGAGAGAGAGAGAGAGAGAGAGAGAGAGAGAGAGAGAGAAGTATGTTAAAAAATGGAAAATTTATAGAAATAGGACTTATATGAAGTCGATCTTGTTATAATTCCAAAGTGAGAGTAGGTGAACCCTGAACCCCTAGACCCTTCATGAGCGGTGAGCCTAGAGCCTGATCCCTCCCACGCTGAGTGGTGAGCCTGAACCTGAACCCTCCATGAGTGGTGGGCCTGAACCCTCCATGAGTGGGTAGACCTGAATCCTAGACCATCCATGAGGTGGTGAGCCCCTGAACCCTCCATGAGTGGTGAGCCATGAACCCTGAACCTTAAATGAGGAGTGGTGAACTGATCCTGAACCCTCCATGGTGAACCTGAACAATGGATCACACTCCATGGAAAATTTGGTGATCCCTGAACCGTGAACACTCCATGAGAAGTGATGAGGCTCTGAACCCTGAACCCTCAATGAAGTGGTGAATCCAGAATCCTGAACTCTCCATAGAGAGTGGTGAACCCTGAACCCTCCATGAGAGTGGTGAGATCTGAACCCTCTCACTGAGAGTGGTGATCTGAATCTTGAACCCTCCATGAGAGTGGTGAATCCTGAACCCCAAACCCTCCATGAGAGTGGTGAGCCCTGAACCTTGAACCCTCCATGAGTGCTGAACGCTGAACAATCAACCCTCCATGAGAGTAGTGAACCCTGAACCCTCCATGAGAGGGTGAGACCCTGAACCCTCCATGGTGGTGAACCTGAGCAATGAACCCTCATGAGGTGGTGAACCCCTAGACCCTCCATGAGGTGGTGAACCCTGAACTCAAGAGTGGTGAACCCTGAACCTGAACCCTCCATAGAGTGGTGAACCTTGAACACTCCATGAGAGCGGTGAACCCTGAACAATGAACCTTCAATGAGAGTAGTGAACCCTGAACCCTGAACTCTCCATGAGAGTGGTGAACCCTGAACCCTCCATGAGTGGTGAACCTTGAGCAATGAACCCTCCATTAGAGTGGTGAACCCTGAACCCTGAACCCTCCGTGAGTGGGAACCCCTGATCCCTCTATGAAATTGAGTAGGCCCTAGACCCTCCATGAGTGGTGAACCCTGAACCCTCCATGAAGTGGGTGATTGGTGAACCCTCTCCGTGAAAGTGGTGAACCCTGCACACTACATGAGAAGTGAGTGAACACTGAACCCTGAACCCTTCATGAGAGTGGTGAACCCTGAACAATGAACCCTCCATGAGATAGGTGAACCCTGAACCTTGAACCCTGAATCCTCCATGAGAGAGGTGAACCCTGAATAATGAACCCTCCATGAGAGTGGTGAACCCTGATCCCTGAACCCTCCATGATAGTGGTGAACTCTGAAACCTAACCCTCCATGAAAGTGGTGAACTCTGAACCCTAGACCCTCCGCCAAGTATGAGTGAACCCTGAACAAAGAACCCTCCATGAGGTGGTGGGATCCACAGACCCTAAACCCTCCATGAGAGTGGGTGAGCCTGAACCTAGACCCTCATGGGTGGTAGACCTGGGCCTCCATAAGAATTTGGTGAACCCTAGACCCTCCATGAAAGTGGTGAACCTGAACCCTGAACCCTCCATGAGAGTGGTGAACCCCTGAATAATGACACCTCCTGGTGGTGAACCTCCTTTCGAATACCGATCTAAACATGAAAAATTTCGTAGAATTGCACAGTTTGTCATTGACTGCAACAGTTTTACTCAATATTTCAATATTTCGGTCACAACACTTGTCGGTTATTTTAATAACTGTATCAACTGCAGCCCCAAAAAATATCTCCTTTTATTGTGTGTGTGTGTGTGTGTGTGTGTGTGTGTGTGTGTGTGTGTGTGTGTGTGTGTGTGTGTGTGTGTGTGTGTGTGTGTGTGTGTGTTAGCGATGGTATTATTATTATTAGCAGTAGTAGTAGTAGTAGTAGTAGTAGTAGTAGTAGTAGTAGTAGTAGTAGTAGTAGTAGTAGTAGTAGTGTTTTTTTTATTAAAATATCACATTTTACCGTTTAAATGTTTGTAAAAAAATTTTACTATTAAAATTGAATATAAAGAAAAGTGATGTTCCGGGCGTCAAAGTCATGTGATTGGACGATTGATTAAAAGAAGTAAATGAAGATTTTAATAGTGGCATTCATCCAACCAATTTGAGGTGACAAGAAAGAAGTGAGTATGACGTGAACTGACCTGGCAAGCTGACTTGATGAACGGGAATAAGGACATGGTTTTTCTCCCTTATGTTTTCCTAATTTTACTTCGTATTATTTTTGCAAACTAGCAGCCGACGATAAGAACGAATGAGAGCATATAATTATTATAATATTTATGGAGAATCTTTTTACAGAAAAAATAGATCAAAATCACCTTTCTATCACTCCTTGACTAATAATATGAATTTTTATTTCATAAATTAATTTAGTTTGACCTGATATTATTCCTTAAGAACCGAATGAGAGCATATAATTATTATAATTAATTAAACTAGATTTTAATCTTTAACGAAACTTCTGAATTTAATATTAATAAATAACTGAAATGGGAAAGAACTACTTCATATCACGTGGAAAATATTGATACGCGGTCGAATGATTTAATTTTCATCAAACTACTTCATATAATTTTACATCATATGATATACTTTATATAGAGACACAGTGCTATGAAATTGTTTGTGTCAAAGTGTTTATTTCTTAAAAAAATATATATATATATATATATATATATATATATATATATATATATATATATATATATATATATATATATATATATATATATATATATATATATATATATATATATATATATATATATATATATATATATATATATAAGAAATTTTACATTTCTCACGGAAGTGAAATATAACATGTAATGGGTTTTACTTTGGCGTTATACAGTATGTTGGCAAGAAATAAAATATTATATATTGACGATGTAAATAAATTATATCATTGATTTTTCAATCACGGTGACGTAAAATTTTCACTCCTGAGAGGAACCGGCGTTGATGGAAAATTTATATCAACTTGATATAATTTTTTTTTCTGCGTGGGAAAAAAAGTCGATACTCTTCTTGAACAAGTATTTATTTTTGAAATGTAAATTAACTTCTTTTTAAATTGACATAATACTTCATTAGTCACTGACATAACAGCCGTCATTCAAATGCATAATTTTTTGGGAGGAGGGGGATCACAATTCGTAATAAAATATCTATTGTTAAATTTTGAACTATATCAAGACTAATGGTTTTAGTAAGTGAACATATTGAAAGTAAGAATGACTGCCCCGATATAATTTGTACCTGTAGCATCAAAGGGAAAGGGAAAAGTTTTCTCTTTTTCAGGAAGCTGAGAAGGATTAAGTCTTGAATAAAAAAAATGCAAGAATGTATTCCTTTACATAGTTTACTTTCATCCAACACAGATTTCACCGTGGTCATGAGAATTTTTGTATTCAGGATGGTTACAAGTTCAGTTAATTTGCTGGAAACTCCAAATGGTTTGATTTCGAATGTTTATCTCTAATCATAATGTTAAATAATTAATTAGTTCTATGAGGGAAAGAATTTTTGATGTTGTATGTCAATTTAGACTTACATACTTTGCATTTACATCTTACCAATCCTTTCACGTTGTCTTCTCAGCGTTCTCTTATTGCAATTATGTTTTGAACAAAAACAAGGATTATCATTTGCAATTTATATCATCTTAAAAATATTAAATTTTACCATGAATAAAACATATTCCTAATTTTCTTAGTTCAATTTAAATTTTTATTCATTAAATTTCATTTTGAATTTATAGATTTCAAAAGTTTACAAGCCGGCGTTTAATCTAGATTTTATTCCATTGACTAAATTTGTAAAAGATTTGACATAAGTGAATATTTTCCTCCACTTGAAAAGTTGACACTTTATTTCTATTCTTAATTTGTCAAAATTAGGAGGAATGTAACAGAATAGCAAGAAAAAATTATTAAAATTAAAAATTGCTTCTGTATGTTCAATTTCATATATATATATATATATATACTATATATATATATATACCAGTAATATTTCTTTAGGTAATTCATAAAGAAGTTTGCATAATTGGATTCCTTTGCAACTCCGTCAGTTTGCTGATATATATATAGATATATATATAGTTATATTATGAATATATATATATATATATATATTATATATATATATATATGTATATGGTTAGTTAAGTTATATATATATACATATATATATATAGAGTATATATATATATATATATATATATATATATATATATATATATATATATATATATATATATATATATATATATATTTATATAATTATTTTTGTGTTTTGAGTGTATGCAATGGTGTGTGTGCCATACACGTCTGTGCACTTTTGTAAGGGGGCTGACGTCCATACCCTCCTGTGCACCATTATAAATGTCCATTAAAGTAATGCCATGCCTGTTGGAGAGGCATTTCAAACTGTTAAAAACTCATTGAAATTGACCAATGAGAGAGGTGAATTTGAATATGACTAGATGAGAGGCCCTCATCTTGGGGCACTGGCATCAAGTCGGGATTCTGTTGAGAACCTCGGTGAAGAGAGGTAGGCATTACAGAGTGCCATTTATAATAATTCAATAATCGTGTATTCCATTATATAAGTTTTTGTGGCATATTAAATTTATTAATTACCTTTATTGACCGACTGACAAAGAAAAATGAACTATTCCATTTAAATTACATGTAAAATAAACAATAGAAAAACCCCACTTTCAATACCTCAAAGTAATTATAACTAGACATGAGTATCTCTGTCTATATATATATATATATATATATATATATATATATATATATATATTTTCTTATATATATATAAGAAGAATATATATAAGAGTTGAGGTATATATATAAAGTTATTAAGTGGTAAATATATATATATAGTATATATATATGTGTTATTATATATATATATGTATATATATATATATATATATATATATATATATATATATTCTGAATTTGAAACAGTATGTGCTTATATTTATTAGGATTTAAAAAGGTTTAAAATGGCTGTAATAACTCCTTTACGATCTAACCCTTTCTTTTTCAGAGTCGTTTCTTATTAAAATTATGACAGTTTTTTTTTGGGTTGGCGTGACAAATTCAATTTAAATTTTACAAATAAATATAAATAAATTTAAGAACCGGTACCTGTTAAACAATAAAAATTTGCGGAAAATAAAAGAGACCATTTCATATAAATTAAGCCTCGAAAGTTGAGTTAGGCAAACATTCTGGACGAGTCGATGACTATTATCAAAGTTTTAATTTAATATTAATAGTTTTAAGAATAAAAAAGTTAATAGGCATTAACAAGAGAGAGAGAGAGAGAGAGAGAGAGAGAGAGAGAGAGAGAGAGAGAGAGAGAGAGAGAGAGAGAGAGAGAGAGAGAGAGAGAGAGAGAGAGAGAGAGTTGGGTGCCCTTTGCAAATTAATAAAATAAAACTGTATTCGGACTCATTCATAACTTAAACAATTTTAGAAGAAAAGTGTGGTCTTCCCCCCCCCCCCCAAGACCATTTTAGAAATGTTAACGTAAAACATAAATTGATATTTAAAAAAGGTGAAATCTTGAGTGAAGGAAAGTTTAGCAGACAATTGCCGCAAGAACTTACGATATCAGAATTATAAGATAAATGAAGTGTTTTGTCAAGATTACTATTATTCTTGAAAAAGAATCTACACGAACAGATTCCACTTTAATCTTCATCAAATTTGGGTCGTACTGTTGTTATTTCATTGAGTCACGAAGGATTTAACAGACATTTTTTTCATAAAGGTAAAGAAAGTACAGAAATTTGCAATCAAGCTGTTTGGTGCCTCGTCTCAAAATAAATAAAGAAATAGATAAATAAATAAAAATAAAAAAGGTCTTAATTGGTCTGTGACGTCGATAAAACATTCTTAATATTTCTTTTTAAATTTCCTTTTATTTAATGACTCCATTGTTGCTTCTTTCAATCCGTTCCTAGGTTTAATATTGCCCTCGATGACATTTCTTAAAGATTGTTTATTACTTGTCGCTGTGAACTCAAATGTATTTAAGACAACCTAACGACTCTTGTACCAAAATGTTTCCAAGTAAAGGTTTTAAAATAATGGGCATTTTTATACACACAATATATATTCACCACTTGATGGATTACACCACCATTTTTATAATAATTGTAATACTGCAATCTCTACGATCTCTTATGCTTGCTTTAAATAATATAGTGTATTCGAAGTTTGAATTTATTAATTAAGTTTCATATTCTGAGCGTCTAAAAACTGAAGGAATGCATCAAAGTCATCAAACGTTATCGCAAACATATTTTTAAAATCACAACAAACGCCTCGAAATGTGGTATAAAAATAAGAAAATAATTGTCAATTCTCGTATATCAGTTTATATGTCATAAAATTAGTGCCCAAGTAATTATTATAAACTACAAAAAAAAAAAAAAAAGAAAAAAAAAGAGAGAGAGAGAGAGAGAGAGAGAGGGAGAGAGAGAGAGAGAGAGAGAGAGAGAGAGAGAGAGAGAGAGAGATTTAACTAGTACCTTTACATTAATCATTTTTGCAAAATAATAATAATAATAATAATAATAATAATAATAATAATAATAATAATAATAATAATAATAATAATAATAATAATAATAATAATAATAATAATAATAATAATAATAATAATAATAATAATAATAATAATAATAATAATAATAATAATAATAATAATAATAATAATAATAATAATTAATAATTATATAATTAAAAATGGAATTTAATGTTAGGGTATTTTATACGTGCTTATTTTCAGATATAAAAAATAAATATTCAGGTACTTAATGTGGTGAATGGTTATTAAAATATTAAAAAAGAAATAAAAAAAAGAAGGAAAAGTTATTTTAAAAAAAAAAAGTTGCAAATGTCGAAAAATAAATAAATTCCTAGAAATTTGAGTAAATAAAAGTGAAATATTTGTGTTGTTGGCCGAAATCTTTCAAAATGTGATGTAAAATGCCGAAAGACGAGAGAGAGAGAGAGAAGAGAGAGAGAGAGAGAGAGAGAGAGAGAGAGAGAGAGAGAGAGAGAGAGAGAGAGAGAGAGAGAGAGAGAGAGGAACAAATAGTT
>JABUQX010087984.1:47500-52500 GCA_015478945.1 Trachelipus rathkii
AGGAGTCGGAGCAGGAGCTGGAAAAAACTTTACCGGCTCCGCAGCCCTGGTTATAAATATGAACTATGGCGACTTCGTAACTTTTTTCACGCTTATTTTTAAGAGTTTTTATTACCTTAATTTTTCTTCATTACAATTTTTCAAACATTTCATGTTTTATCAAACTTTGCGCCGGATTCATTTTTACTTCTATATATATATATATATATATATATAATATATATATATTATATATAGATATGTTAGTATAAGAGTGTTATATATATATATATAAATATATATTTTTCTGTTATTATCATATATATATATATATATATATATATATATACATATATACTAATTGAATCTCTTTGTAAGAGTTGTATTTGTTGGCTGCAGCTTTATTATTTCATATATGATCCTCTTACACCATGTTTACTTTGCATTATATATAGTTATATATATATATATATATATATATATATGGTTATATTATATAAGTCAGCATATGTATATATATATATATATATGTATATTATTATAATTACATATTATTATATATAGTATATATATAAGGCTATATATATATATATATATATATATATATATATATATATATATATATATATATATTATAGAGTGGTCCTCATTTTTCAACTGATTTTTTTCAGGTATCTCCCTTCAGATATTTTCTAACCGATTTGTAAAATTAACCCAAGGAAAAATTCCGGTCATTTGGATACTGCTATCACGTGCCCTAAGACGGTCAATGTTGTCTTTAATATAAAATCAAAGTTTAAGCAACTTTATTAAAATAACTGACATTAAAATGATAAAATAAGTAAACAGTATTATAAATTTGATATAATGGTTGCAAAATAAAAAAAAAAGTATTTGCTATACAGTACGCTAAGACTATTTAATATAAACGTAACTCACGGTAGAGAGCTCTGCAAACGTATCAAGATTAATGCAACACGAAGTGTTCTTATTACGTGTCGCAGTTTGTTAAAAATGGCTCTTAAATGTAAACTTCGTAGTAACATCTACCTGATTGAAACTGAAGCTAATCAAATAGTAGGCAGCAAACTACAATCAAATAAACAAGTACTTCAAGTATTATTATATAATATGAGATGTGTGAAGTCAAATCTACGCGAAAGTGCACGCCTTGTAATTTCTGAATCGGTAATTTTTTGACAAAGGCAAGAATACCATATAGAGAACCTCAGCATTGCATATCTAAACTGGAAGCATTGTATAATGAATTGAGAGGTCTTCAGAAACATTGTAAACGAAAGACTCCAACACAGGAGCAGAAAGAACGCAATTTTAAAGAAAAACTGGAGAACCTATTTAATACAGCTCATGCCAATGCCTTGGAACTTATGAAAATAGAGGAAGACAAACAATTTCTTCTGTGTCAGAGGCAGAAAGGAAGAAAGGATGTTTTAGGAGGAATTGATAAAAAAAAACAATTGAAAAAGAAGAAAGAGTAAAGAAACGTTTAAGACAGGAAGAAGAACACCGGAAAGAGTATAAAAGAGATTCGGCAGTAAGTTAAAAAATCGATATAGAAGAGTCATTTGAAAATGAAACGCCATCTGAAAATGAAACTAAAGATCTATACCGTCTGTGCCAAATACCAGGTAAGCCCATCCGAGCCATGGAAACGTGAAACTATTAGTTTTATTTACACAAAGTTGGTTGCTGTTCTAGATAAATGCAAAGTAAGTGACGGAGACTCTGTCCACATTTTAATGGCAACCGCAAAAGCTTTAGGTCACAACACTGATGATCTAATCATAAATCGAACTTCCATACGGAGAAACCGTCAAAAGTTTCGTGAAGAAAGAGCATTAGCAATAAACAATGAGCATAAAGCTCTGCAGTTAAAGTTTGCTGTTCGTCCACTGGGATGGAAAACTCCTTCTGGAAATATCTGGAAAAGAGAAGGCTGAGAGGCTTCCTGTAATTATATGTGCAAATGGAAATGAATATCTTCTAGGAGTTCCTAAATTGCCTTCTGGCAGTGGAGCCGATATTGCAGCCGGTGTTTACGACATGCTAACTAAAATTCAAATTCTGGATAAAGTTGAAGCCGTATTTTGTTACACCACTGCGTCAAATACTAGGAGAGTAAAGGGTGCTTGCGTACTGTTAGAACAGAAACTGAACAAAGACATCTAATATTTACCATGCAGACATCACATATATGAACTGGTTTTAAAGTCTACTTTTGAAGCATGTATTGCTGCCCCATCGGAACCCGAAGCTTAAATATTTAAATGCTTTCATAAAGCCTGGATCAATATAGATGTTTCTAAAATTTTCTCTTGGAATCAAATATCAGCTGGTTATGAATATTATCGGCAACGACAGAGAGACCATCCTTCAATTTGATAAATGGCAACTTGCAATTCAGCAGACAAGAGAGGATTATAAAAAGCTTCTACAGTTGATTATAATCTTTTTAGGAGGATATGAAGCAGAAGCAATTAAATTTCATTCACCTTGTGCTTTTCACCATGTCAGATGAATGGCCAAAGCTATTTATTGCATCAAAGTATTTATTTTCCGAAATAAATTTAGTTATGACTCGGCAAGAATTTCAAGGATTAAGAGACATTTGTATATTTATTGTAAACCTATACATAAAACCTTGGTGCAATGCTTCTTTAGTCTCCTTAGCATCATTACAAGACTTTACGTCCTTAAAAGACCTTTAATACTACAGTGAAATAGATGAAAAGATTTCACGAAATAGAGTCAAAACATTTTCCGGTCATTTATAGTACCTTATGTTGTTTCCCGTCAAAAAGCATATATATGCTACATCGTTCGAATCTCATAAAAAGAATACTAACAATTGTGATAGATCATCGTGATACTGCGGACGCTGTAAGCTAGGATTTATTAGCTGCTGCCCACAAAACTGCTGAGAGTATGGAGTGGACTTACAGATGCCAAAAATAGTAGATTCCTGAAAAACATTGTTTTTTTGTCCATTACTTAAACTTTTTAATGGTTTCTCTGAAGCAGCGGTTTTTTTTATGAAAATTTACCCGTCTTCTTTTTGTTGCCATTACATATTTTTATAATGTTGGCGGCATAAAATTGGAAGAGCAATTTGAGCAATGTTTTATTTTGAAGCTGATCTATTGTATAAAAAAAATATAAAAACGAGAAAATGAGGAACTGCAACTAATAGAGGTGGTAAAGGACGCTGAAACTTTCTTCCAAGTCATACGAAACAGGCTCAGCACATTTCTTTGGCTCATCCATATTCAACGGTGCGCCTTGAAAGATCACTCAATACATTGCAAAGAGTTTAAACCTGACTGAGATCAATCATGTCCGAATACCGTCTTAGTGGATATTGCATACTGAGTGTACAGAGAGAGAAAGAAAAGTGATGCTCGAGAAATGGAATATACTCAAAGAAGTACTGGCAAGATTTCCTGAAGAACTTTGAGAACCGGCCAATAATTGTTCCAACGCTCAATTCAAGTGCTCAGGTGCAGAACAAAGCAGTAATTGTCAGTAAGCTTGAGTCAATTGTTGTCCGTTTACTGGACGATGTTTTATCAAATTCCTCTCCTCAGTTTTCACTTCACCGGGAATTCACTACCAGCCACCCAGTGTAAGTCACGGAGCTGGTGTTGCAGTTTTTCACTGTGAGGTGGCTTTTACGCAATGGCCTCAACATCATGAAGCGACCACCTTGTGTTGTTGCTGTCCGATCCTGGCTCATAGTGTATTCACCAGTATCAAGAAAACTTCGGTAAAGACAGCAAACCGCTGAACGGTCTAATTTCGACTACCTTGCCACAACACGTTGGCAAAACCTTGTACGAACTACAGTGCCAACGAGTTGACGCACTTCCGAAGTTACTATAGGTCTTTGCTTTATCAATCAGTAGCATGTCAGCACCTGAACTGTTTGCGAACCATGTACTAGAAAAAATTCGAAGCAATCGACAGTACGCCGACTGAAACCACTTTAAAGTCATTCACTTAACTTAAAACATTCTTATTAATCGAAACTCGAATATCGTTTTAAAAGTCAGAGAATATTCTCATGACTATAAACTTGTTTGATTTTAAATTCTGTACCAAATATTTTGGTTAACTTTATTTGAAATAAAATTTGCATGTGGAACAATTTCTTTGCTCGCGAGTGAACAAGACAAGCACTAAACTAGTTAAAAAATAATCTTAATTCATTAAAACAATTTAGAAAATAATAATAATAATAATAATAATAATAATAATAATAATAATAATAATAATAATAATAATAATAATAATAATAATAATAATAATAATAATAATAATAATAATAATAATAATAATAATAATAATAATAATAAAGATGAGACTCTTTAAGGAAGTTTTGACATTGAAAGCTGAAGAGGAAAATCGAATCTAAAGAAAATCCATCGATTTTCTTTTAGCTTAAAAGCCTCATTATAATCTATATCCTATTAATTTTAAACTTGCCAAAAAATCTTCCCGGTTCGTGTCAATTTGTTGAATGATGTTGAGCACCATATTTTTGTTGAATGGTTTTTATGACCAAAAAACAGCTCCAATCGCCAATGCGAGGGCGTTAGCCCTCGCTCATAGCCACCTTCGAACAAATGCACATGCCCATGCCAATGCCCATGCCCATGCCCATGCCCATGCCCATGCCCATGCCCATGCCCATGCCCATGCCCATGCCCATGCCAATGCCCATGCCCATGCCCATGCCAATGCACATGCCGTTGGAAAGGCATTTTCAAATGACAATGCCCAGGTAAGCGTAGCAATTGAAATGAGTCCATTCAACCATGCGAGTAAATATTAGATATTGCCATGCTTCATCATCACATATGTCGGGAAGTTTTTACGACGACCCTATTTATACGAGAAAATATTGTCCTGTTTCATCCATCCTTATGTTTCCCTGATGGAGCATCGCGAGGTTGAAAAGATAGCGCTGATCCTGAAAGTTCCTCACCATCTGAGTGTCGGGT
>JABUQX010087984.1:62500-67500 GCA_015478945.1 Trachelipus rathkii
TCAGGAGGCTTGAAAAAGCAACAAAATCATACATTAAAATAAATGCTGATATTGAGTTTTAATAATAATAATAATAATAATAATAATAATAATAATAATAATAATAATAATAATAATAATAATAATAATAATAATAATAATTTTAAAAATAATAATAATAATAATAATAATAATAATAATAATAATAATACAATACACACACACACACACACACACACACACACATAATAAAAATAATAATAATAATAATAATAATAATAATTTTAAAAATAATTTTAAAAATAATAATAATATTACTAATAATAATAATAATGGAATCTTTAGAAAGGGTTCCACTTGTAGATAGCATTATAATAAAGCTGCTGAAGTAAAATTCTTCAATTTTAAATTATTGATACGACATCGAGAAAAGCTCCTCCATAATAAGTGTATCAATTTACTAATTCTTTTTTTTTTTTTTTTTTTTTGAGGGATTGTTATACATTTTCATCCAAGTTGTGATGATCCATAATTTGGATTAAATAAAACATGCAAACTTATTAATATTCAAAAATTAGGGTTGCTTTATAAAATTATTATTATTATTATTATTATTATTATTATTATTATTATTATTATTATTATTATTATTATTATTATTATTATTATTATTATTATTATTATTATTATTATTATTATTATTATTATTATTATTATTATTATTATTATTATTATTATTATTATTATTATTATTATTATTATTATTATTATTAATAGGCTTTCTTCTTATTCATCTGAAATTTAAGGTCTTGAGACATTCAATTTTCTCTAGAAAAAAATGGTGGAAGACGTTTAAGTACGTATTCTTTTGTAAGCAATTTTAGGTTTATGTTGACACACAATCCTCGTTTTTTTTTATCAAATGAATCTTTTTGCTTAAAATGGAACATTTTCATCATCTAAACATCAAAGTTCTATGGCTTGAATTCTCTGAAACTTTATATAATAAGTTATCAATCAAAGAGATAATTTGGTCCGTCATTTCCCTCTGTGATGGGTTTTATATGGGCCTTATTATTTTTTCATAAACAAAATCATTTTCTAAAAAATAATGAATAACCCTGCCATTTAAATGCAATGAAATAATCTGAATTACTCAAACGGACCTGTCGTCCGTCTCCATCTTTCAAAACTTTCGAGGCTTCAGAGTTTTAGATTTTGATAAATCTTCACTTCAGCTTTAGCGATAATACAATATTACTCAAAGGCTTTTTATTGTATTAATTCTCTACTGCTTTATAGTCTTAATGAAGCAATAAGATCGCCTTTTATTTAGGAGAGCCTCCTGAAATCTTTTCAAATCGATAGATTCTATTTTAAAGTCCGAACCATTTTTATAATTAAACTTTTTCTTCTAGGTTAAAATTATTTGTTTAAAATAATTAAAAATAATTTCTACTTAAGTTTCTATGTCAAACTTAAGAATCTTGTATCTGTAGGGACATTTATTTTCTAACATTCTTTGAATTATTTGACATTTTTCAATGTGTCTGGTTATGATATCAATATTAGGAATGTATCTGTTTAAGGAAGGAAATTGATTAGATTTAAATGATGGTCTTCAAATTCATATTCTTTATACATGAGGTTTAAAAGAAGAATGGGGCCATGACCACCCTTCAAACGGCACTACTTTTAGAAACGTTTTCTTTTTTACTGTAAATTTTCCCAAACCCCTGACTGGGTTATGATAATAACCCAAGGGTTTCACTCGATCTTTCCCACTGGGTTATGATATTATCCCAAGGGTTTCACTCGATCCCTCTTTAGCTTTCCGTTCATGTATGCAATGAGCAATAATAATATATAAATTCTTAATAAAAGAATTGCTTTAATATAAATATAGACATAATAATGCACAAGACTGACTCAAAATGTTTATCATTAACATGAAGAACAAACGAAATTTCGGTTGAGAAAAGAATTTGGAAAATCACACACACACACACACACACACCACACACACATCACCACACACACAGCAACATCTGATCATCATCATCGATCTTCGATCATCCGAGTCGATCATTCGATCGATCATCATCAATCATCATCATTATCATCACATCATCACTTCATCATCATCTATTCGATCATGCATCATCAGTCATCTTATCATTCATGCATCATCATCACGGTTCGATCGATCATCATCATCATCATCATCATCATCTATGAAAATGAAACGACAAATTTCAATATGGAAGCAAATCTCGAATTTTAATTCCACAAAATTAGGCGACATCTCATTCTCGATGATCCAGAACATATTTCCATGTTCCATACCACATATATATATATAGTATCAGTAATGTATTAAATAATAATATAAATTATAAATATTATATTAATATAATATATAATGATATATATATATTATATATATTATATTAGATATATATATATACTGCACTATATATGTCATTTATATTAGTATATATATATTATATAATATATTACTTATATATATTATATATATATTATATATATATATATATATATATATATATTATATAATATAATATATTATATATATATATTATATATATAATTATATACACACACATATATATTACATATACCGTGGGAGTATTATATATATATATAATAATACTTTATGATTTTATATATACGTAAATATATAGTATATATATATAATATTATAGATATATAGTATAATTTAATATATATATATATTTATATATATATATTATATTATATAATATATATATATATGTTATATAATCAGATATTCTATCAGCAATAGCAATTTAAAAACACAGGAAAAGATATTTTATATCTAAAAAATATTCTTCAAGCTGTCTTTACAGCAAAAAGTTATTGCTAACTCCCTCCGTTAATATTGTTTAGCTATGATGAAGACTCATTGAAGTCATATTTGTTAGTCCTCTATCTGTAGAATTGGGAAAGTATGTTTTGAGCCTTTTATGAATAGAGAAAATATCCTTCTGGAGTGCACCTTGTTGTGGGTGAGATGGATACTTATATATGACTTTGACAATCAAAATGCGACAGTATAGATCAAATTCATCTACAAATTCGTAAATTTTTTAATAGATATCGATAAGATTGGTTAATATGGATCTATGGCTGAAGTATTTGCTCTCTAACATGGGGAAAAAGTTATCAAGAAAAGAAATTGCCAAATTGCTTTATGTCTTTTTCATTTTATATCGATTCCAACACGTGACTTTCTCAGTACATTATTAAGAGGAAGCAGAAGAAGTTCTTTTGCAGCTTCCAAAATGCGTGAAAATTCTTCATCAATGTTTAGGCGAAACCCTTTCGAAAAATCATCACATTTTCAATATGATTAAGATCAGTTGCTGTCAATAATGATAAAGACTGCAATGTAGGACATAATGGAAGGGTGAAAGAGACTAAATTTGAAGACATAATTAAACTTAAACCAATTCACTCATGATTACAGACTTCAAAACATTTGAGGATTTTGAAGAAAGTTTAAAAATATCTTGATTAATTTCAAGCTTCTCTAAAGATTCAACAATTGCGTTGAAAATCTTTTCTAAATCATAAAAATCCATCGTAACTTTCCACCCACCTTGTTTCGCGCTTTCGATTTAGTTTCGTCCATTTTGTCACCGGTAATATCTTTCCTATTTTTCCTATTAAAATATTTATTTGCCTTCGTGACCTCAAATAGTACCCATTTGTTTTAAGTTTCAACTCTGACAATAAAGTTTGTAATGTGTTACAGTACTCCACATAAATGTGAATAGCAATGAACATCCAATGGCGCTGCACATTTTCGACTGCTTCAAAAACTTAAACTTCTCTTCATTGCTGCTCCACCATTATGTCGCTGCTCAATCAGAAAGTCATTGCATATTTTAACCTTCGTAGCATTGCCATTACTAAAAATTCTCCTTTTGTGCTTTCAAAAGTCACTAAACCTAAGAAATATTCACCAACCACAAATATGTTTTTTGCATTTCTATTAAAATAAGCTCTTAATTTGATTTATTATTTTAATTATTCTTATAAATTAAATTTAAGAGACTCAAGCCATTGAAATTTTTCATAGTATAAATAATTTCGGGAAGTTCAGACCCCTTCAATCCCCCTGGCTACGGCCTTATATATATATTATTATTATATAATATATATATTAATATATTATATTATATAATATATATTAATTATATATATATATATATATATTAATAGTCAATATATTTTTAATATGATATATATTATATATTATATGATTATACATATATATTAATAGTATATATATATATATAATATATAATTAAAATAACCCAGTGGCAACCAAAAAGATTATGGCAAACGTTTTCGCATTATGTTCCTTTTCTAGCCAAAGCTAAGAAAGAATTAAAGAATTTAAGTTAAAAGTTGAAAACGGGAGAAGGGCATCAAAGAAATAACAAAAAAAACAAGAGTAATTTTCAAAAATAAAGTGAAAAAAAATCTCTCCTGCAATCTCACCAAAAAAATAAAAGAAAAAAAATCTTTAAATTGATATTCCGGTAAAGAGTAAGTAAAAGAAAAGCGAAGAGTCTGTGTGGTAGTATATGTAGAAATAGTATACAAAAATCATGATATTTTTTTGTAGGTTTCCAACAATCTTTTGTATTTGGAATTAGTTTCAAACTATTCTGTAACAAAATTCGTCCACATCTATTCTACAGAGTTTTTTTGTAATTTATCTTTTAAATCTGTCGGTTCATCCAGTCATATATATATATATATATTATATAAGTATATAAGTATATATAAGTTATATATATATAATATGTTAAGTATATATATATTATTTAATATATATAGTATATAGTATATATATATATATTATATATAGTATATATATATTATTGATATATTATTATAAATACTAGTATATTATATATAATATATATAGTAGTATATATAGTTTGATTATATTATATGATATATAT
>JABUQX010087984.1:90000-140105 GCA_015478945.1 Trachelipus rathkii
TGGACAGCGGTTAATAAGGATGAATACATCGGAATAAAGAGATTAAATCATAGGAAGTTAATCTACAACTTTGAAGAACAGCAAGATTAGCTTGAATATAAGTGAGCACAATTTAATAATTATTTTGAATAGGAATAGAGTTTGTTTGGCAAAGTTTAATGACTAAATATTTCATTAATGAAGCATAAGTCAATAATTATTAATAATAAATAGAGTTGTTTGGCAAGTAGTTTGACAAATTCATGTTTCCTCTGCATAGTTTGAAATTATGCGGTATTAATCCTTCTTGTAAAGACTCTTGTGTCTGTAATATATTACTATAACTAAATATTTTTCATTATATGGTATATTTTATATATAGTATATAGTGATAAGAATTAATATTAGGGGGGGGGGGTATATTAATATTATTCTTTAGATAATTATATAAAAGTTCAATTTGAAAAAGGTGTTTGTGAGCAGGGACAAATTATGTGGTTAACAATAAGTTTCATATGGGTAGTTATTCTTCGAGAAAGGTAAGATGTATGGATATCTTTACTTTTAGGGGTGTGATTTATTCTCTTGTGATTATAACTAAGTACATCCACAGTAAGAGAACAGTTAAGCAAATAACGAGATAAATAGAAAGTTTCACGGTTGAGAGGAAGTATTGGTTGGTAATTAATGTGCTAGAAATGTATTTGGGTGAGTCCTCTGTTTTGATATAAGTAATTCTATAAGTTCATGATGTATCATAATGAACATATTACAAATTTTAATGAGGAGTGGTTATGTGTTATTTGGCGTTTTTATCTACTCTCTGAAAATGTTATTCTATGATACTGTTACCTATAATAAGTAATTATATATCTTTTCTATCATGAGATATGGTTCTATAATCTAATAATACCCTATTTTCTTTAATTTAAGAGGTATATAAATAATTATTGTTATTTATTAATCATTTTTATAAGAAGCTCTTGTATGTAACGCTCTATATTTGAGTAAATAGAAATTATGAGAATTTTACGTACTATTGATGATTAGATTTAGTTTATATGGATATTAATCTGTTTAATGTGCATTATAAGATATTAGTTAGTTGGATATTATTATAATGTAATTGTTCTATTTAATTATTATTTCTAATGTGATTTCGAGTGTGTGATTAAATTCTATGTATATACATTTTTATAATTAATTATTCTATATCTTTAGTTTATTTATGAAGCTTTTGGGATATCATTCATTAGTTAGGCGGTTACCAATATAGGTATATATTTATGCAAAGCTCTGACTATTCTACTGCTCATATATAGTCCCTAATTAATAAAGATACTCATCTATTTATTTATATCCATGGGTGTGCTGAAGGCTGAGTATTTTACATGTAGATATAGTAAACTACATATAATCTGTTAGGTAACATTTATGAAAACAAAAGTCATTAAAAGAATTATTACTTAAGATCTATCTGTACCATATATTATACATCTTGTTTTTTTATATTTAACTTTTATTATTAATTGCTAAGTAGTTATTATTATTTTCATCTTGGTATAATTATAAATACTACTTCTATAATACCTGTGCTATATTGAGCATATAATTATATATATAATTAAAGTAGTGAATATATTAATATTAATGATAATGTTAAGTATATATATTATTTTATTTATGCAAACGAAATAGATGTCTTTAGTTGGTTAAATATATAATATTATATATATAAATTATATATATATTTATATATATATTTTCTCTAGTGATGACTCCTTAAAGTCTATGTTAGTGTATATTTCTTATGATTATCAGGTAAATGCATGAGAGATGAAATTTGATAATGTATTCACTATTCGTTTATTCTGTGCTATGTAATACCTCTATATGGGTGTACTCAATTCATATTTTGATTATCTTTTTCCATGATGACAATAAAGGAAGTATTGAACTTAAATTAATATTTAAGTGGGGAAAACCGGACGCAAGAGGACCTTTAAATCTGACATGAACAAGTCAGAGTTTCTCCGTCCGATGTAATGATAAGATATGTGAAGTTATTGGAAAAAAAAGGGAAGTTTTGTTACAGGAAATGAATAGGAGAGATATATATATTAGAAAATATTTCTAAATAGTGTTTTTGTTGTTTACAAATTATATATCTTTAAACTCTTGTTCTCTTTTGAGAAAAATGGGTGAGATGAGGTCGCTCTCTCGCACTACCTGAGCCTGTTTGGTTCCTCTGAAAGGTTTATAGACATATATTATAAACTCAATGTCTATTGTTTAAATTGTGTCAAATGGTTTACTTGATAAGGATATTTATACTAATATTGGTTGTAAATGTTATGAGAGTATTGTTCCTCTTCATGTAGGTGCCTGGAATAGTCCTCTTGGTGGGGTTGTTAAAGGATGTTAAAAACTTTAAAGAGCAACACTCTTAACTTTTGTCACACCGCAGGTGCATTGGTGGAAGGGCTTTTTGAGTGGTGAATAACACCACCTCTAGCCTGCTGCTGCTATAGTTGGTTGTATGCGTTTCTTAGGGAAAAAATTAGTTCTCTGTAATGTTGGTTGTGTGACGCGTGAGGTTAAAGCTGTTGAGTTGTTTCATTGCCTATGAGACCATCCTCTTCTCTTGTTATTGGTGTTGTTATTGTCTAGGCTGGTCCACGGTTAAAGAGCCATTGGTGAAATGTTGTTGGAATTTAGACCTCTTTGTTGTATTTCGTGATTGTTCTCATTTGTGAGATGTGAGTGAGATTGTATAGGAGCACGAAGTGAAGTGAGGTCGTCGTCAGTTCGTGTTTTATACTCTCGCCTGAGTGATGTAAGTTGGGGTGTTAGATTCTGTTAACTTAGTGGGATCATGTGCTGGAGTTGTTTCTGTTCGGGATTGGTATAACTAGTGGGTGAGTAGGGCGTAAAATTTGGTTCGTGCTTATGATGAATATAGGAGTCAAGGTAAGGTGGTGAAATATGATTAATTGGACGGTCACGCGTTGTGGCCAGTTATAGGCGGTTAACTTGGTGGGATGCATGTGTGGGATTTGGTGGCTAGGCGTTGGCTCGCTCATAGGTTGTCTCGGTGCAATATTTAAAGGTGAGGCATTGTGCGACGTGTTTTTGGCAGTGGGTTAATGAATTGAGGGTTTGGTGGTAAAGGGGGGTGGTGTTGTCTATGATTTGACTTAGGGAAGATAATCTCCTTGAGGTTGTAAATGGTAGGTGACTTGAAGGAGTGTGTGAGGTGCGGATCCGTGCTCGAAAGGTTAACTATATAAAATTATTATTCGAAGGATTGGTGAATGGTGTTTGGTTGGGTGAGAGATATAATTCGCCGGTTTATATCAGTGACAGGTTTGACAGGATAATGGGAGGTGGAGAAGGGGTGAGGAGAGGATTCCTAAGTTAAGTTTTTTCTATCTCTCCTCTGCGGCTGTATTGTGTTGTGAGAGTTGGTGTTACACTCGTGTGGGTAGTGTTAGAGGTTGTAAGTAATTTGAGGCATTTGAGCACGTGGTGCGCCAGTGTGAGCATGTGAAATTGGATGGCAACCAGTTGAATGTGTAAGTTGGTATGTAGTGTAAGATAATAGTTATGGTGATGAGATATGGAGAGAGAGTTTAGAATTTTTTTGGATGAGAGAGAGTTGGTGATATGGGTGTAAGTGTAGTAGGTGAGAAGGTACGCTTTGTATGGTCGTGTAGTGGAGGAGAGGTTTACTGGTAAGGTGGAGGTGAAAGTCAATTTTGATCTGTGAAGGGGAGAGATGGTGTGTTCATTGATTGTGGAATGGCGATGGTGTAGGCGTGGTTTGTAGGTGTAGGAGGTAATTCTTCACTAGTGGTGATTGCAAAGACGGGTGAGTGCCATGCTTCTTTATAGTAAGGAGGTGTAGTGGTTAGGGAAGATATAGGTGAGGAATCGGACACCGATTTTGAGATGACATTTCAATGTTACTCAAAAGTGAGTTGGAGGGTGTGGGAGATTATTAGATATGAGAGTCACTATGATTTTCTCCTTTAATTTGGTACAAAGGAGAAAGCTGAGGGGAGTTCAATGGTGCTGGTTGATGTTGTAGGAGATAGTCGGAGAGAGATATGGGGAATAATTATTTCTCTTAGGTTATGTATCTAAGTCTTAGTGTATTTTTGATTTTGCATTATGGCTCTCTCTCTTATGGCCACATAGCACAGATGAGATAAAGTAGTTGATGATATAGTAACGCAGATTATTTTTAACATAGCTAAAATGTATCGTTGTTGACATAATGGAGTGACGCTTAATCAGTAAAGTATGTAGTGCTACGAGACTCCAGAAGAGCGTGTGTCTCAATCTGTCGATACGGACAATTAAGCGGAGAGCTTTATGCTCCTGTTTGGGGAATTCCCTTGACTCGTCAGAAGAGAAACACATTATATTTTTACATGCTGAATATTGCATATTAGTGTTGTGAAAGGTGTGCATGTTCTTATTTTGTTTTTATATTCATTAATATATTTGTTGTTTGTTTTTCTTGTGTCTTTTGTAATGATTTGTTTTTGGCTGAGTACACTATTGGTCTTATGATATGTAGATATAGAACTCCTACTTATCTGTCAAGGTAACCTATGTGAATTTGATATATACTGTGTGAACATAATATGATGTTTATAATTCATATATATAGAGGTAATAACAAGATAATTCAATTCTTATGATATAAGAAGTTGCTGAAGAATATGAATAATAATTGAGGTTGAAAATTATACTCTATAGGTGCAAAGGCGATTGTTGTTACGTTAAGGTTACAATAAGAAGTATGTGGTGGTGGTAACAATACCTTATAGAAAAGAGTTCGAATGTAGGTAATATTTAAATTGCTATAAATTTGATGTGAAAGGAATTTAATAATTATATCCTAACTTATAAAGTTACTTAAGTGTTGTGTTTATTTACGAGTTAATGACTATTAGTTAGTCATAATTAAATTAGATTATTATGCAATCTATCATCTTTATCTTCTTATCCGTAGCAGTGACCAATTTTGACTTCTGGGTTCTTCCGAATACGAACGATTAAGTTTACTGCTTTTACACATACTAACCTCCAACAATTCTATAGCTTTTTACTATGCTCTGAAAGAAGTTAGAAAATTAGTATTCGGTATTCTCTATATCTATACTAACTATATAATTAAGTGGGTCCCTCTATCTATGACTACCTATATACTACTTCAGAAGTGTACATTTATGATTCTAGCATATAACTCTTTATCTAGCAATGTACTCTGAGATGCTATAATATAATCTTTATAGCTGTGTGTCTGAAACGAGAGGGAAACGAGTTTCCTCACATATCTTTTTTTTGTTGAGACTGTGATCCTTCATTTTCACCAATCATATACTTGGCCATATAAGTCTCTTTACTTGCTCAAGGTAGAGTAGAGATGCCATAGCACTATTCGAGATGAATCTAAGTCCTCGAAGTAATGGTTATGGCTCTCTTAATCGGGGTCAGATGAGTTAACTCTCTATTATACTTCTCTATTGCAATACTATTTAGGCTTAAGTGAGTGTACTCTAATTATTATAACTCTCTTGGATAGAGATCGCAAAGTTGTGTCAATATATCTCTTCACTCAGACGATATTATATAAGTGCATTTTATGGAATATATTATAAATCATACTCATATTACTATCTCCCTGGTAATTTCTATAATATCACTTGTAATATTCTCATATTATCTATATATACTATCTACTATATTATAATATAATAATTCTATCGATTAGTCCACACATATGTCCAGTCCTCTATGGGAAGATGAGTCTCATTAGGTTATATAACTCAATTGATACGTTTCTACCTACTATTTTTCTATATATATATGGCTCCATTGTCAGTATGCTGGTACCTATATAATCTTACGAATCGCGTTATGTGCACTTTCCGTGAGCGCCCTATGCACGTATCATTAATTGTATAAATATCGGTTCGTTGATGAATAGTATAGGATTACTTGAGGGGAAAGTAATCTAGTGGCAAGTATGCTTAGTATCCTGCTGCTCAAGTAAGTTTGTTGGTGAGTAGCGAGCTACTAAGTGCCTTTATCGGTGCCTTCGTAAATATCATTAAATCGACATCTTTACCTATTGCATGGCTTCTTCTGTTTCCTTACTAACATAATAGCTTTTCATTTTTTTTAACAATAAAAATAATTTTGTTTTATTGTAAATAATCTTAAGCTATCTATCATCCTGATCAACGAGTAGTAAAACGTTTAAAAGTGAGAGAGGTTGAGTGTCATTTGCGGCTTAAGTTCGTTCATGGTTGAACTACATTTTGTAGTATTTCCTATTGTTATTATAATTATAAATTATTGTTGAGATAAAAATGTAGAATATATATATCTACTATATAAATTTCTCTATATATATACTCTCTGCTACGTATAGTCTCCTAGAGTATAGTTAGTTTGTTGTCTTGATTTATATGTTCAGTAAAATACGGTATATTTATTGAACACTTATATTATCTATATATAGATAGTATCCAATCAACCTCTAATAACTATAGTCTCTATATATCTCAGTTAAAATCCAAAATAGGTTAAGTTATATAACGTAAAATAGTGAAATTTGCTGACTAAGTTTAATATTGACTAAAACAAACTATAATCGCAATGAGTCTTCTACCTACTTATCCAGAGTTACTGATCATATTTAGTTTATCCTACTAGTCTTATAAGAAAGTGATTCCTGGATAATAATATAAGGAGAGGGGTTTTTATCATTCCTCTCTATTATTAGTTGTCTATCTAATTAGTAATATATATAAAACAGCTCCCAGAGCAATATTTGAAGCGTCAGTGTTGATGAAATATATGGTCATTTTATGTGTAAGTTACTTTTTTTGAAATTAGAATTCTAATGTAATGTTATAAATAAGTATACTATGTTATTTTACGTATATATTCTATTAAAAAAAGTTTACCGTTCTATTAATTGTATTCGGTCTAATATATATTACTTAATATTATTATTATAGAACCAAACATATATATATTACCATATAGATAAAGGGACGTTTTTTTTCCCTGTGTTATTAATGATTAATTAATAGGGCTTAATAGTTTTGGGTAAGTTACCTATAATCTATAGAGTCTTCATATTGATAAATATGAAAAAATTATCATATCAGCTCGTACGCACAAATATCGAGACCAATTTATATTAGGACTTAAAGAGCTTAATTTTATGTGAAGAATAATACTGATATTCAGTTCGGTGCTATAGGCTTTTAAAAGCTTGTAAGAGTTTTCCAAAGTTTTTATGGGATCTGGGCTTATACCGCTTAACTATTCTCATTTAGATGATCTTACTGAAATACCGAGTAATAAAGGAATAGAATAAGTCATAAAAAAATTTATAATCACTTTTAACGTAAATAGCTATCATTTTTATAGCTATATCCTCGGCTCTTTCCAAAGACTGCGAAATACATTTCAATCCTTCTATTATTCATATTTCATTTATTCTAAGTGTAGGTTATTATCCTCCTAGAGAAGTGCTCACTCATTCTCAGATAGATGTGAATGTATCCAATATATATATATATATCAGTGTTCGTGGAAGATAAACTCTCTGTGAAATTAGGCAACACCTAAGAGATAGATATTGATATAAATCATATAAATCATCCATATTATGCACTTACTTATCGCTAAAAACGCATTATGGTATGGCATTTGTACTATAAGCCTACCTCAATATATTAATTTATATCGTGCAAACGTCGTTGGGTGCTAAATACTGGCCTCTTGGTTAAGTATCTGGACAAGTCACAGGATCGATCAGGTTCATTATGATATATATGTATTTCTTTTCCTCAACTTTTCCATCTTGTATATACCCGTGATCGTTAACCACCTGTTATAGTGAGGTTACAAGGGAGCTAATAAGTATTAAGATAATTTATTTCCCTCTAGTAGTAATCTTAATTTGTTCATTTATATGTCAGTAGGTATTAGTAGGATAACTCTATCGTGTAACATATATGTTAATATGTTGATATATTAAAATCAATAGTTACGATTCCCACTACTTTATAAAATCAAATTTAAATTCGATTTTCAATTTTCGATTTAATATTTGGAATTGAAATATTCAGTATATAGAGTAAGGCTGTATGCTTATGATAATGTTCGCTTTAGTGAAACTCGGTCTGTAATTATTAATCGTCATCTTTGTTGTCAATGGTGAGTCTTCTCATACTCTCATCCTCTCTATTACAATATGTTTTTAAATGTTAATTTTATACTGTTGAGGGGATTCAGTGTCGGTATTTAGTGGTCAGGATTATTACACTTTGTCTAAAGTCCTTCCACATGAGCGCGACTTTCGCAGTTTGCAGTATAGAACATTTATGATAATTGTATCATTATAATTACTCTTCAATAAACTCTCTCACAATAGCAATCGGTACGACTCGGCCTTACTTTCATCATCTTCCAAGGCAATAATGTCTTTGAAAGACATTAGAAGGTCCACTAAATTTTCCGCTGCTGTGCGCATCCTGCCTTTAATCCCCGTCGTCTCGTCTCACTCTCACTCTATACTCTGCGTCTCTTCTTTCCTATTCCTTCTTCCTGTACATAAGACATCTCTGTGCATATTCTCTCCTGTCACCTCTTTCCAGTCGGAATGATTGCTTATTAGACATGACTACATCATGTCGCAGTTTCGCCTGGCAGAAAGACCTTTTCCAGCAGCCCAAATTAACGAAGCGTAAGAGTGCTCAGATATATCAACGATGTGAAAGTGCTGTGACATCTTCTGACCGGCCGTGTCGTGTGCTATTTCCGATACTTCGGCCAGCTTTTCTGATAAATAAAGGACTAGGACACAGTCTTTAACAACTCCTAGCAGACTCCGTTATGTTCGCTCAATCATGAGACAGTGTATGATTGGCCTTTCTGTGCTATCTGCAACGGGTAACTTGGTGCGAATAAAAGCTTAAAGCGCGGTGTTCGATGGAATGCAGCTATATTTGACAATATCGCATTCCTAATATCTTAGACAGAGATCCCTCAATCGTCGATGTATGTACTGAAATCTGCTCTGCTCATTGCTTTAACTCTTATCCCAAACCCTATATCTCAATAGCAGCCTTTCAATCAAACTCGAGGTTCGATGAGGAAAAGTACTCTTATATTTCAGAATTATAAGTATATCTAACGTAAGGTAGGTCTAAGTGCAAGGGGGGGTGGAGATGCTAAAAGAAAGACATTTACATAATACAGTTAGTTAGGTATTCTTTGTGAGTAATGATTCAAGGTGATAGTTTTCAAGATCGACTACTAGATAAATTATATGTAGTATAAGATTGATCATATCATTTCTGTACTGTTCCTTTTTTATGTAAAGTTGAGGGACCACTCCTAAGGGTAGATGAAGGCAAGTAGAATATGTTGTGATTTAACTTGGATGGGATTTTAGATATCTATCTCTCCATATATATACGGCATATATATATAAGAGGAATAAGTAGCTTTGACGTTGTGGTAATTTATGAGCTGATAAGTCATATAATTAGATAGGCAGTGTAATTACTATAGTATATACTGTTAATTAAAATGCAGTTTTAACCTGGAGGTCCTTTTGGCCCTAGTAAGTTGCGCTTCAATAACCTAATTTGTGCTTCGTAGTTAATAAAATTAGTTCCTAAATAGTTATATTAGGCTTTAAAAATCCAAGCATAAGTGTTTCTAATCTTATAATACTAAATACTTACCGTGAAACTCATAAATCAATATGTGTTTTAATGGTCAGAATACTGTCATAAATGTCGCTATACCTATTTTGAATTACAATACCATAATCGCCGTAATTCTATTGAATACACTATTCAAATAAAATTATCGGAGTTTTTAATAGGGGGTGATAATAGCCTATTTTTATTACCTAAATATAATGTGGTAAATTAACTAATTCCTGTATATATGGAATGAATTATATTAGATAATAGCTGAATAAGTTATTATACCTAATTGGAACCGGAAATACTATATACCGGAAGTAAGTAGTTTTATCCTGTACGGTATGCCATCAGGGGATCCAAAGAGTTTCGCTTATGCGTTATGATAAAATATAAACGAAACTATAGGTCTGCCGAATACACGGAAAGTTCGAGAAAGTAAGCTGGTCCAATGAGTGATTTGTATGTTGTCTTTTTCATTCTTTTTTGACTTTCACGTGCTTTTTTTTACTCTACTGTTTATGCTCAAGTAGGAAATGAGAGACACAATAGTCTTTTGCAATCCCTCTGGGGATAGAAGTAGGCATTTTGGAAACT
Organism: Trachelipus rathkii; assembly: GCA_015478945.1. Lineage (NCBI taxonomy): Eukaryota > Metazoa > Arthropoda > Malacostraca > Isopoda > Trachelipodidae > Trachelipus > Trachelipus rathkii. The sequence goes on from JABUQX010087984.1 coordinate 100,326, forward strand.
ATCTCTGCCCGCTGGTAACTAATTGTATTGTCGCAAGTTGTATCAAGAGAGTACTGTATTTAATTATATTATAGAAGGAAAGATCATGTCAGCAATAGTAGATCTTTTAGCTTTGCAACTGTAATAGTCCAAATGAAAAATGGTGCCGCATGCTCGTTGATGCTTAGAAGAGCACTTATATTCTGATAGATGAGTCAGTGTTGTTCGAGTAAGACAATAGTTTGTCTTATTATAACCGAAGAATTATTTCTAAGCAAATGATCTTTTGTGTACATGCTGGTGGATGATGGTGTTTGATGGATTCCGAATTCTTATTTTTCCTCTAAATTATATGAAATTATTAATGTGTGGGTTGGTTGTGAGTTTGAAAATGGAACTGCGTCGTTAGTGAAAGAGGAGGAATAAATAGAGTTATTCTACTTATTGTAGGGTGAGAGAGAGAGTTGGTATATAGTAGATTTTGAAGTGAAATGAAGTGAGAATTTCAACTTGAGAGGAGCTAAATGGAGGGTGAGGCTCTCAAAATATTTATCAAATGATGGTTCGGAGGGCGAACTATCTTGCACAGAAACATGAGTGTGAGAATTTAATAAAGAGTCTGAAAACATAGCCTCACTAAAGTTTAAAATGGTATCTGAGGAGTCGTTTTGAGCGGGAGGTGGAGGGTGGGGTGGAGGGTCCTGAGAGAGATTCGCTTTTGTAATACCTCTATTAGTAAATAAGTTAGAGCGGTCGGATTTTATGATAACGGTGAAGATACGCAGAAATCTAATCTATTCTAGAACATTATCTATGAGGAGAGGTGCTTAGAATTACATAAGTTTTTTTAATTTAAATTCTAGGACAAGTAATTGTGAAGGTAATCTGTGAAATGGAATGGTAACATATAATCAGAACAGGAAGGAGAGGTTTTAAAACCATGCTGTGTGGTTCAATAATAATGTTACGTGTCCATAATTTCTTGATTTTTTTAACATTTTAACAATTCAAATCCCTATTAGAAGTCAAATATTTGGATAGTATATATATATATATTCTCTTAAATTTTACATTCTAACGCATGTTATAATGCTAGATATAAATATATGTGTAAATTATTAAAAATTATAATGTTGTAACACACCTTAAATTATAATTTACTCTTTTTCTTGTTATGTATAGGGTGTTATTGAAAGTTGACGCTCTTATCTTACACTCCAGCAAGTTTATACACCATCCAAACTTGTGTTTTATTGAGATTGTTCTATCAATATCTAATTATATCTCTAATGCTTTTTAAGTATAGTGACTTTATGTGATGATACTGGTCCTAGCATCGCTGTTTAACGATAATTATATCTAAACTAACTTATCGAGCATTCACCTTATCATGTGCTATAATATTTAGTCTATCTACCTATTTTACCTTACCATCTCTATTCTATATTCGTACTTTTCTAACCTCTAAGCAGACTTACCTATCTGTCTGTTGAAATTAGCAAAAATCATAATAATCATTCGCTTATATTAACTTTTCATAATACTACCTATATAATATATATTATATATACTCTCACATCTATTTCCCTAACTCAATATGCGGCTTTTACTGAATTGCTAAACTAGGAAATTCATCCATGAATGTATAACATAAATATATTTTAACTTACTTATCTTTTCCACTAAGTCCGCAATTGTGGTGATTTGTAGCTGTGAGATAATGGGTCCTACTCATACATCATTCTATTATAATTAGTTAATAACTAAAATGAGAAACGATTATAGTGATGTTATATAACTCTTTATACTCATAATGTGAGGTGCTCTGATGAGCTTCGACTAGTTGAGATTATTTTTCCTCATTTATCCTGATTCATATGTTTCTATCCTAAATATATAATAAGCTAATCCTGTAATTAGTTTCAGTTCACATAGTATTAATTCATAACCTTATACATTAACAATTACACTAATAAATTTATATAAGTGATAATATATTTATATTACTTTAAAAAGTTACATAATTAAAGTCAAATATATCCATATTATATGATATTATTAAGAATACGGTATTAATATGTATAACATTTAAAAATATATCTTAAAATATATCAAAACATATGATAAAATTTTCATTTACCTAGGCTTTTTTATTTAATTTCAGAGCTAAATTGGGCCAAAAGTAGTTTTTATATATATCTGTATCCTGTGTTGAGTTGTGATAAATTTCATTTTGGTAGGCATATATTAGAAAATACCGCTATATTAGCAAAGGAACACATTTATAGTCATCTATAATAATAATTTAAAATTGAACTTACAAGAAAATAAAAAAATATTTTCGACATCTCATTTGGTATCTCCACAGGGACATCTTGGGATACCTTCGGATACCTTCTCATCTACAGCGTACTCTGAACTGAAAAAATAATACAGGAAGAAAAGTATAACATTTTATTAGTCAATATTACCTCGCCTATCTTAAGTATTAATTTGAAATGTATATCATGAGTCCTATAGATAACAGGAACCATGCAATATATGGTGTATAGGGTTTGACTTTTCTTCTATCACGCACCAACTCGTAGTTATATTAGTTTAATAATATATTTAATAATTGTGAGTGATGTATTATTTTAAAGCATCTTTCTATCTTTAACTCTAATCATAGTGAGGGAAGGTTCTCTTCTACCCATAACTTGCTACACCTCCTTTATTTTCTAATAAGTAATAAAATGGTCAATAATTGAATTTACGGTCATATTCATACTGTTGTATAATTATCATACTCATCATCTATATATATATATTATCAACATTTTAGACATTATTGTTCTACCCATCCGAGAGTGCAGTAAATTCATTATTATATGTCCATTCCTGGTGGAAGCTTATCTTTACGATTTATCGTATTGAGTCTGGTGTGTCGTGGACATACTCATGCCCTATATCGGTCTATGCCTATATTGAATAGTGCTTCTGCTCAATTAATTAATTTTTTTTATAATCCAATGACTAAGTACACTCATTAGTAAATTAATATGAAATAATTATGCGTGTATTGTTTTTTGTCTCCTCGGTAGATTATATATATAGTTATATATATTCGTATGGTTCCCTATAGGTTTAATTCTATACATCTCTTGTAATGAATTTTACTGAATATACCAGTTCTCATCCCTCATTCATCTTATTATTGATACTTCCTATTTATTTGTTTAATCTGCTCAGATACTTATTAATACATAATGGGGCGTGCTTCAAAGTTGGAGCTATATTTATTAAGTAGTAAATTAATAAAAATTCTCATATTAGGAAGTCTTCCTGTCCTAAGATTTTGGTTATTCTAGTCACTCACTATCTTTCATCCGGTGCTCTTTCTAGAATCATACTATATTTATATTCATCGGGCAAGTACGGGTCAAATAATGAGACTCAAGAGTGAGAGTTGTGTCTGTGATGGGCCCTGAAAACGCTTCCGCAATGAATCAGCAGATTTGGGCAATCTATTAGCGGGATATAATTATCAATATATACATAGTAATTTTTTGCCTCTTAAAGGTTATAGAGAATACAGTATAGATGCTTTGCTTTCTTTTATCTAGTGCTATAATTTGTTGATATGACACCTTCTTTTGATTAGCATTTGGGGTGCAATGTCGGGCTGGGAAATATTTTATTGGCGCTGAGGATAATTTAATTGTGCTTTTAGGTGATAGTTGAAATAGGAACAGCTTTATTTTGGAAATGTATATATACATTTGCTTGAGGGGATCATCCTATTACTTATTATGATCGTGGAGTTAATATTTTTAATTTACTGCTACTCTCTCGACCTTATGGTTAATAAGGTAAATTAATATATTAAGAATTTTGTAAAATAGTAGAATTTCTTGATACTTTAATTTCATAGAAAAACTTTTTTGAAATACGCGTCTGTGAATATATCTTAATTAGAGTGTTTTATCAGTGATAACAACCAATGAGTGCCGCCGAAATATGTAAAATGCGCATCGCTAGTGACAGTGAGTGAGCGAAGCTGTTTCCTCGTCGCTGCGTCTCTCGCGAGGATAGACAGAGTCCCACACCGGAGGCCATAGAGATATACTGGGAAGAGTGATATTCGATAAAATGACTATGAGATAGATATAGTAAAGCTCCTGTTTTGCATCTAACGCCATAGGCACTTATTGAGTGCACCCAAGAGACTACCCTAGGTCCAGGTGTACCGAGTACCTGGTCGCCTACTTAATCTATATATTATATATTCTATATATATATATACTATCTAAAATATATCATATATATATATTATGGAACTAGGTCTTTATCATACTCTGCTCATAATCACTAATTGTATGTATTCTTAATTGCAGTACTGATATGTAGTCAAGATAGAAAAATAGTTTATGGTTTATACATAAGGTAAAATATAATTTAAAGTTTATATAGTGCTTTATCATTGGCCACATTAGGTATATAAACTATCGAGGTGTTCACCAAATTGACAAGGACTTTTGAGACCCAAAATACTGTACCTATATATATATTCCTCACCTCAGAATCAGGGTGTCTTTGTCTTCTACATCCTGTATTCAATCCGCCTGAGTAACCACATACTTTGAGTTGCTCTCAGATAGTATCCACATAAGATCAGCTTATATTATGATTGAAATAGTCTCTTCATATCGGATCGTATTATCTCCCCAATGGAAGAGACGTAGTACCTTATTTCCATATTGCCTAGTGATGTAACTACCTTAGGTCCTTATTGAAGGATATAGACTAATTCTCCGGCCTTGTTAAACTCTGGTTGATTGAGTATGGCTAATATTGGGTTTCTAGAGCGTAATTAGTGTGTGTGAGGGGTCATTGGATTATGTGAGCCTCGGATATAAGTTATAGATATCCTAGAATATTTGGGTGGCTGTTCCAATAACTCAATTTATTATCTGTGTCGCCCATCATCATGGTTATTGGTCGTATCCTGAACACATCATTACTAGTATGGTCCATTTATTAGGTGTAAAAAATGTCTTTTTAATATTATCAAAATTATATATTCAGATATATTTTCCATAAACTGAATAATGATTAATGCATAAGGTACATTTTTGTTCACTTATCATAGTATCTCATACATAATATATACGAGTTTATAAGGGTTTTTCTGACCTATATTCTGTCACTTTTTAATTTAAATATATATTCAAAAGGGGTGTAATAATAAATTATCAACTTTTTTTTATTATAAATCATATACTTATACTATATCTGAATCTTTAACAGGCTTTTTATCTCTAAAAAGTACGTAGTATAGATAATTAGTAGTCTTAATACTCCTCTCTCAGTTAATCTTACTACGCGATTGCTCTGTAGATAATTTTCTGACTGTGGCATAATCCATGATGCAGTTTTATTTTTCTTTGAGTGCTCCTCTCTCTCACAGCTTCTCTTTGGGTTTATTTCTCAGTAATAGATGAGGGCGTCCTTTCACTAGACGTGATCTGCTTGTGTTAATTAGTATATATCCTTCTGATCTGCTTTTTTCTTTATCTCTGGTCTAATTTCAGCGCGAATCGGTGAAACAATCGTACTTATACTAATATCTTTTGATATTCATAACCCACAGTATCGGTTTGCCTAGATAACAATGAAATTTGATTCAATAATTCGGTGTTTCTATCTCAGAGCGGCGCAATAACATAAGTTTCCTACCTCGTGCCATATATCTCATAATATACACTACTCTCAAAAAATCTTAATGACTTATATCAGATTTGCCGAACAAATGACGAAGGAGGGATCGGTGAGTAGGGATTTAGTTCATTTCAGTCATCGTAGTGAGCAGGTGGGAGATTTCCAACATGATGCGTCCGATCGGAGATTCAGTGAGTTATGGGGGTAAATTGGAGAACCATCGTTCGATTCTCTGGATTCTTATTTATTAGCCAATCAAGAAACATTGTGAATGAAGAATCAATAGATAAAAGTGGGGGGTGACTTATTACTGTTTTATATCTATATCTAATTATCATTTATTTATATTAATTTTCAATATCATAAAATATTAAGCTTATAGTACCTTTGAGGATAAACGTTGGTTATAGCTTATCTTTTTTCCTTCTCAAATATATTATTCTCCTATTCCAAAATACTGTTTATTTTACTCTATTCTTATCCTTGTATATATATTTATATATTATCATATTATATCTATTATATATATACTATATTATAATATATTATATATATTAATTACTATTATATTATTTTATTAATATAACATATATATATATTATTTATATTAATATCATATCAATATTATATATTATAATATTATAATAATATTATATATTACTTATATATCTATTATTATATATATCTCTTATTATAATATTAATATATATCTAATGTTATATATTTATATATCTATTATATATTAATAATAATATATATATATATATATAGATTCTTAGTTAGAGATGTTTTTATGTGTTTGTCAAATCCTTTTTTCTTTTCTATATAATTTTAAATAATAAATGCTTATTTTTTTAAATGCATTATTTATTTATTTATATTTTTCATAAATGGATAAATTTATTTAGTTATATATAATTTTATATATTTATTATACATTTATTTTATTTGTATTTAATTTTGGTTATTTAATTATTTTTTATATTATAGTTAGTGTTTTTTTTTTTACATAAATTAAAGAGGATTATAATTATTTATAATATGAATTAAATCTATATAGATTAATCTTAATATATTATTTCATATATATATATATATATATTATATTAATTAATGAGCGCAGGTAATATATACATCTCGGCATCCTCGTCACAATATTAAATAAGATATCCGCATTATAATACTCCACGCTCATGTTGACTTATTGTTCTCATTGCGAATGCTATCGTACTATACGCGTGATATTTTATTTGTTATGTAGTACCTTTGAATAAAAGACTTTTTAATGATTAAATAAATCTGCTTTCAATTATCAATCTTCCTGATACGTCTCTATCTTTATAATCGATAGAGAACCTATGGGACCTCGACTTCCACTTAGTGCTAATGTATTTGGAACTTCAACGTATATCCTCACCATGCATTGATATGTATCATTAATTAATTTTTATGTCACAATCTTGTTATATATAACAGATAATGTTCCAACCTCGCCTGTGGAATAGTTACACTTCATAATTATGGAAAGAATGGTACTTGCTCAAATCCATCATATATCTATAGATCATCTTTGCTTTGTTAAATCGCTAGATTCTTTGTATTTCCTAAAGAAGTAAATCATACTTTCTTATACACTATACATTCTCTCTGTGATGGTATATAAATGAAATATATATACAAGGACATTCTAAGCTTTGAAACTACTTTTGAATGAAATCTTATCCCTCATAATATAAAATCTAGCGCTCTTTCTACGCTTATCTTAGTCTCCGTAATGTACTATTCCTATTACATCTCTAAATCCGCTTAAGTTCGTAAACTATTTTGAACTCTATCTTTATAATCAAATTTGATATGATGATGGCTTTTATATAAAAGTGAATAGACTAGATGTAATAACGCAATAACCGAGACTGTCTTCACTCTAGGAGAAAGGTTGGCGCTGTCTGTGTGCTTTCTGCTGAGACACATGCTATACTACTCTCTTTCTCATTCAGCTATACTGTTGGCGTACTACTCCGTATATCCACTTATAGTTACGGTCACTATGTTTTTGCTCTTCGTTTTAACTGGAGAATTTATGTTTAATGATACCATGTTTTGACTTCGTTCATCTACTGTCTTCTTCTTATTGCTTGTTTTCGTCTGTCATTGTAAATAACTTCAATTCAATTTATATTGATTTGTAGTACTAAAATCATATATCTTGTCTCGGTCTTGGTTATGTACAATTAATCGTATGGCATTGTGTGTGACTATTAACTTCTCCGACGCATGCACTTACATTATAATATTCACTATGTACACACTTGTCCTATTCTGTCAGACTGACATACCTTATTCTTCTTTCAGAAGTAAACAGTGGGGTTAATTACATTATCTTATATTATGATATAGAATTGTATCACTTTGATATACTCCTAAATTGGCTTCTTCGTTTCTATTGATAATAGTAGGATTCATTGCAAAAGCTATAGGCTCGTGAATCTTCAGTAAGAAGATGATTCTCTTTTCGCTGTAATAATCTTCTTTTTTTGGAATACAATGTTCTTATTTCCATTATGTGACTTATGTATTTGCTTTATTTATAAACTGTCTTATTCTTTCTGACTCCATTCTCGGACTCTCTCTCGTGATACTTTATTTTTTTATTTAATTTTTTACTCTTTTTGTTCCGTATTCATTATTGTTCATTCTTTGTTCTCTCTTCTTCTGTGGCAATACTTCTCGCCTCTTTGTATATTTGACTCTATTTCTTCTTTCATTCTTCTTATACTTCTTCTTCTTCTACTACCATTGAAATAATCCAATTTAAAAAGAAATTAGCAGAATACTTATCTTCTTATCTTAACTCGATATAAGTTTTTTTGCCATTTTTCTTTAGAGTTTAAACCCTCGACATTTTCCACCTCTACTATGTGTGACTTTTCCCTTTTTGCACCACTATAGGTTATATATTCTTATTACTATTCTTATCCTACTTTCACATAGATTTTCTGTTGGTAGGTTACTTGTCACGCTCTCCTACCCTCCAGTTTTTCCTTGTTCTACTCGTGTGCTGTGACATCCTTTCTTTTCCCAGTTCCACACTTCATTGTCTTTTTGCTGTGAGCTTCTCAATTTCATCTCTCGACTATTTCACAACCTATACAATTTTTCATTAATTTCTCTCTCTAATTACTCCTTCGCCATAATATCCTTGGCTGTTCGTGTGTCTGAATGTTTCATCTTCGCTCAATTACGTTTATTGGTATGTTGATGACTTAAACTTTTCTTAGCTTTGTGATTTGTATCTATTCTATCTTGGGACTCTCTTGGCTGCTGATTGTCTAAATTGAGATATGCAGACTTACAATTTGATATATTCTCTTTAATATATCAAGTACGATTTTAATCATTAATTTTAATAGTATATAATTACCAATAGGATTTATAGTGATACCTCTCTCTACCTTTTATCTTTAATCATATTCAATTTTCTTGAATTAAAATTTCAAATTACTTAATCGCCTCTTTAATTTACTTATCTACTATTTCACTGCTATTCACCCGTGATGGTGCCTCCTTATATAGTCTTCATTTCCTCCTATTATATTTACCTATATTATACCTGTTCCCGGGGCGTGAGTTATTCCTAACTACACTCACACCAATATTTTAATTGGTCACTTACTTATCATATCTTTCCCTAATATTATAACTCATAATATATCTATCACATCTCATGATTTCTTCTTTTTTCCTTTTTTAATTTTCTTAATTTAAGCAATGCGCTACCAAAATGGGGTTTTACTCTTTTAACCCTTAATAGGCAACGTGGGGTCTTGGTGAATTAATAACTTAGCGATATTCCAAATTCAACATTTATTATTTTTTTTCTGTTGTACCCAGCTATAACGTAATATACTAACTTTATTTATTCTCAATTTTATTATGAATTCAATATATTATTCATTTGAGCAAAACAAATTTATGATTTTTTAACCTCTACGAGGCTGTAAAAATAAAGTTAGAATCTATTTTTTCCTTATTTATGGTCCTCTTTCAATTTATTTATTAACTATTATATTTCCAGTGAACGCTCGTGTGCGTGTGAAATGCTAGTATTGAATCCAAAGGAGGTAAAGTTTCTGGAAGTGTTTCGAGTAAGCCCATGCTACGTTTTAGCAGGAGAAGTTGGATCACTTCAAATTGATTAATAACGGTACTATTAATGTAATTATTATATTATTATATATTATTTTTTAAATTTTATGTATTTATAATCTCATACTATTTCTTCTTTTGTTCAATTTAGGCTTCATTCTTTATTATTTTACTTTAATATTATTATCTATATTTTATTATATATTAAAATTAATATAATTATTTATTATATTTAATTATTACTTATTATTTTTAATTATATTCATTAATTTATATTATTATTATTTTCTGTTCTTTCTTTCTTACTTAACTCTTTAACTCTCTAACTTTTGCTCTCAAAGGATTTTGGGTTGGGTAATTATGTGTCGTCTTGTAATATACATATATGTATTCTCTGGAATAATAGAATAAGTCTCAGCTTTATTGATTAGAATTACATCTTCTTGACATAAGGTCAGTTCGAAAAGAGAAGCTCTCTACTCCCTTATCTTTCGTCTCGCTGGTTCTTGTTATTTTCTTCTTAGTGTTTAGCTTGGTGGGATCCGAGCTCTGTTCATCAGACAGAAATATCGTCTTCACCACGCTGTTATTCATCATAATAGATATGCCGGTCTTTAACCACAGTTTTTTTTGTGGCTGCGCCCTTACACTGGCAATCTTTCTAATTCCCCGCCTTATATTCTATATCATACTATACGTGCGAACGGACTTACCCTTCTATGGTAAATAGTTCTCATATTGTTAAGGTAGTTTTATACTCACTCATTGCGCTCACAGGTTAGGGACCATCAAACTCATCTGCTCCTAACCCTAATTAACTCATAAACTATATATCATCTTCTACTACTGACTATTTCCATCTCCTATCATTCGTACACCTTATATTCTCGTCTCTGTCCATAAACTCTCCATTTCCTCTTTCCTTCATAGTCATTACTGTTCATATAATCTAACTCGCAGTCTTTACCTCACTTTCCTCTCATCTTCGTGTCCTCCGCTCAGCAGGTCGGTTTCCCTAACACATCTTTCTATCTACTACAATATTACCAACCGCTTATACCTCAATCCCGGCTATCAATTATCTCAATCTATTCTTCTTATTCCCTCTTTCCTACTAGTCTCCAACTCATCTTCAACTATTACTCTTCATTCATTTCTAGTGATTTACTCTCCTCTATTATTTCCTTTTCCTTTCACATCCCACATATCTCTATCTATCTCTATCTATTCTTTTATTCTCTATCTTCTCTCAAACTCTCATAATTATAACGTTCATTCTCCTCACTATTTTTTAATAATTATCTTTTTCAATAACCTCTTAATGCCATTTATAGTTGTATTCTCCTCCCTAACTAAGATTAATGTCTCTCATTCTTAACATACATTGTGATACCTTTATAATCGATTCTATTACTTGCTTATTCTCATGACTCATCAGTCCTCACTACTTCATACTACTCATCATACTAACTACGGGTATAATCCAACATACCTAACAATTGTAAGATACTTCTTCAAGCTCACATCCTCTCAATGAATACTTCGTACCTTTTTAAACATTTCACCAAATCGATACTTTATATTGCTACCAGCTATACTCTCTTTAATCTGTCCACATTCTACTAGAACTTTCCTACTACATCTCTCTGCATCATTCCGATTATCTCTCCTCATAATCTCAATAATTATTCACATATACTACCTTAATCTAACATCTATATTCTAAACTCAGACACTTGCTCTCAGCTGCTTCATTCCATCTAACATATACTTCACACTGAGTAGATCTACGTGTGCTCTCACTCACATAAACCTCATCTACTAACCTTACTCTTATTCTTATTACTCTGTATTACGTATCAAACCCTCCCTTTATCCTTTTTTACATAACCCTGTCCTATCTCTAACGTTTTTCTACTATCATAAAATCTCCTTTTCATAATCCTCATAATACATTATCTTCAAACTCCTTCTTCACCAAGTATTTCTCGCTCGTGACACAACAAAATCCTATACATTATCTAATCCTGCTCAATATACAATATTCGTGTATAGTGTCTCTATTTAGTCACTACTTATCATCCATACTCCTCTCATCATATAAAGTTCTCTAATGATCACTGCATTTCTTAACATACCATTTCCTCTGTCCATCACTTCATATATATTTAATTCTATACTTATATACCCCAACAATACTATATCAGATATTTCTTTTCATAACCTAACCATCCTATAGACTCAACACATTATTGAAATTAAGTCCAAGGAGACTAATAAACATACAACCCTTAGTCTCACTCCGCTATATATCTAAATTAACCTCTATAATCCTCCAATCACTCTATTATGACACCATATCTTTTTTCCTATACAATCACTCGCCTTTCATCTTAATCTGTTCTCATTACATACTTTTACTTGATTTCCATTCAGTCTAAAGCCCTACCTAATACCTAAATCATACATCATATCATAATTCACATATACCTTATAAATTTCACACAGTGCTTTCCCACTCTTAAAATTTAACTCTATCTACTTATAATCACTATCTCATCGCACCTGTTGTATAATCCATCAAAACCTAAATATTAAAATATCTTAATATCTTCTTACTTCTCCCATTTCAATTTTATCTCATAACTCTATATATTTGTTTCCTCCAATGTAAATGATACTTGATTACCACTCACATCTCCTTCATCTAACCACTCCTCCCATCATAGCTCAACTTTGTTAACTCTTCTAACCAACCCCTCAGTATCCTCTCTGATGTTCCGTTCGCGCGGATGTCGCCACTCCTCTACTTGTGAACCAAGAGATTATCCTGCTCCAGCATATATCCCTTTCAACCTAATACTAACACTCTACCTAATTAAATCATATTCCTCCTACTTATATAATTTATCTACAATTCTTCACTTATATCTCTCCTTACTCTATCTATCCTTCTATATAATCGTAACCTATATTCATCATTGCTTCTCTCTCCATACCTCCTTAGTAGAACTATTAATATCACCTCCATTATAACCAGTCATTTATCTCTTATTACAACATTACACCCGTTAAGATTCCAAATCACCTCACCATCCTCGGCCTCCGCTCTTGATCATTACTCCACCTAGTAATCCAGTCGAGATGAGAACTCGCTCAGATATTAGGTGACACCTATGTCCCGTTACGCTCACCAACGCTCTTTACCCTCACTCTACCCTCCGGAACCAGTCAAATTTTAGGTACCCAGTAATACAGAACCGTCAGTCTCTCCTCTAACTAATGAGTGGGCCGGATATTAATCCATGCTCATCAGATGAACCTATACTCATTTTATCTTGTGCGCAACGAGCAATACTCCAACAGACACAAGGTCGAGCGATTACGCAGCTAGACACCACCACAGACAACTAGTCATCTCATGTGCTAGTTAGAATTTAATGTCCAATTGGTGGCCCTACTATTTTTCGAGATTGCTGCTCCAGTTTCACGCTCCTCCTCTCGTGCCTCAGCGAAATGCGCGATCAGTTACCCGTGTGGTGGTCAGTTAACGCGAAGTAGAAGAGTACATATCCCCTCGATTCACCATTTGTCATCTTCTAAAGCAGATTCCCCTGATCTCGAGCTTCTGCAGCCGTTCTCTGACTGCGTGTCTTGCGCACTCAGAACGCAGCTTACACTCCTAGATTCCTCCGAAATGTATATTTCCTCGATACGCAGTGTCCAAGTGAGTTGGAAAGTCCGATACGCTTTTTTTGCTCACATAATTGTGGGTCTCTTCATGTCTCAACTATCCCACAGCCAGAGTTAAACCAGATGCCCTCCCTAGATTATGTTCATACCAGCTTACGTACTATGACGGCGGCTTGGTTTATATGGATAGAGCCCTTGTCTTTATCTGTACTCATCACCTTGAGAAATAAGGAAATATACCAGTACGCTACTCGGCACTTTCTATACATATTTAGAGCTATTCTTCACATCATTTTTCTGTGCGTCTCTGGTAGTTCACACACCATTATGCCAAAACCCGTTGTGATGTGGGAGATTTAGCCCTTTCTCCTTATCGACTGTTAACTCTTCTTTGAGTCTATGTTAATAGATCGCCCAAGTGTATCGTTTATTTCAATATTGCATCACACAGGAGCGATACGTCGACGTAGTCTCAACTCCGATAGAGATTACTATCGTACAAAGTTTAAGAGGCGATATCCTCTCGCAGCGACACTTCGGTAGATTGGTACTCGTACTAGGGTCTGGAGAAGTTTTAATAGAAGTCGCTATTTCACAAGTTCTCTGATGACTCTGGAACACCCCCACACGATCGGTGGTCTCAGTTCTTATTACTTTGCTATCTTACGCATCCATCGAATCCTGCCGAGAAATAAAATCGGACCTTCGCTTGCAATGAGGTAACGCATGAGAGCGAATGTCTTAGTCCAGGTCTCATTGAGCATACGCAGTAATATCTTATTGCGTTGCTTGAAGAATGTATGAAGTTCTCTTCACAGATCCATCGGCTTTTAAGTTGTTAGTCGCTACGAGTACTTTCGACTTGTTCTGCCGTACAGTGGAAGATCTCTCTACATGAACAGCATAAGCCGACACTACCGTAAGGTAATAGATACTCAGCAAACAGACAATGTAGAATACACTAACTATTGCCGGAAAAGGAAAGTCACCATGTTAAATAACAATAAAATATCTCAACTCTCATATACGTCTCACCCTTCACTGGGGAAGCTCTTATTAAAACCCTCAGATCATTCTAACTGATATACATAACAATATAGAAAACTACAACCTTAAGTTATATCTCCTTTCTTACACACAAAAAGAGCGCACAAACTCAACTTTACTAATACTAGTATTTCACTATCGACTACCGCGCTCATACTATGCATAAAACACTACTACTCTAAGATATCATAACTATCTTGATCGTATAATCTCTATGGAATGTTTTATAGTAAATGTTATTTCTAAAACACAATACAACTTAATTAACCCTCCTTATCGCTTCTTATCTATATATACTGAAATCGGCATGAATCCAAATTCATACACTCTCTATTCCATAATACCTCACTCTCTGCTCTCTCAGTTAACTGCCCAATACGAAAACAGGAAGCGCAACTTACACTGTTCTAATTCAACAACCTATAAGGGGAACAAATAGCTAATTATGTAACATACTGACCCATTGGATCTCGGTTAGCACAACCCTATCACCACACAGCTTAAAACCAATTATCTACCTTTTATTTTATGGGATCACCTATATTTCAACCATTATCAGTCTGTCCCCAACATACTATTCAATTATTATACTGATAGACTTCATCTATCCTTATACTACTATATCTAACCATGAGCTTCATTCATTCAAAATAAATTATTACAAAAAATCGATACTCTTCTTCACATTATTTCTACTCATAATAATCTGGACCATACGTTACACAACCTTACACCTACCTTGACTCCTTTCTTATTCATAACACTCATACTATTATTAATCTCCATATAGAATTCTATGTGCATCTTACACGTAACACACATAGATGCGTACACCAATTATTGCCCTCTCTCTTTTGTGTAAACCGTTTAATAAGGATATTTATCCGATTGTCGTGGAGGAGATATATATTGAGATACCATATATATGCAGAGTCTGATAACTTCTTTTCTACGCTATCTCGTCTCATTCTACTCTCGCGTTAGTCCACACCAGCACAAGTTATGCAACATGTTTTCCCACCCCAATAATAATATATATATATATATATATCTACCATCTCTCAATCTTCACTCTTTATCCTTTCTATCTCTTTGTTTCCAGTTCTAACTAGGTAGTCAAAATCAATTTGCCCTCTTTAATCTATATACATCATACTCACCTCCTTAAACTTCTTTCATCCTCTCATAACATTTTATTGTCCATCTAATGTATATTTCGCATGATACTCATCATATCGAATTCCAGTACAAATTATTTTCTGTGTTCTGATACAGTATTATATATGCTAAAAGTGTCGTCTATATCCTGCGTATCTCAATCCGACCGTATTTGGCTTCACAGTACGCAATGCATCACAAGATATCCTTATTAGTCTTATGTCGGAGATTATTGTAGTGGGATAGTTGACCTGATGGTGACAGCCAATATCCTCCTAAACATATCCATATTCGGTGGTGAGACCTCGTTAGTCGGAACTTTTCTACGTAATCACGTTCTTAAGAAATGTACATATCTCTGATATGATCTTTGTGGGACAACGTATCATAAATCTCAATTCCAGCTCTAATCTGTAGTGGGATTATATTGAAGTTAAGTTAGGGAAATGATCTGTCAGGTGTTTATCTTAGAAAGTGGTGAGTTAATATATATTAATCTACCTATATTATATCTTATAATATATTTATTAATATTACTATATATTATAATTATATATATATATTACTATATATATATATTATATATATATATATTTCTTATATATATTTCTTATATATATTATTATACTTATCTTATATTCATATATTTAATATTATATATATAATATATATAATACATCCAAGTATATCTTCATATACTATATATATATCATCTACTAATATCTTTATAATAATATATTTCATCTATCTATCATTATTATATATGATAATTAATCTATATTAATAAATATATAATTATATATAATTATATTTCATATAATAATATTATACGCAAATAATATATCATATAGCCTAGAATTAATAAACAATTGGATCAATTTATGAGTTTGAAATATTTATGAAAATATTATTTATATTTATTAATATACTATTATTATTATCTTATACTTTAATTTATTTAATTATTATTATTTCATTAATTAATTATTATTTCTACACATTTATAACTTATATTTTATTTAATATTATATTATATTCTTCGTATAAAAATAGTCAGTATAAACTCTATCCTCACTAAAAATACACTACTATCCCCTAACGAATACTCGTAAGTCTCTATGCCATTTATTCGCCATTTGCAACATACGGCGAAGCCAACCTGAATTCAAGTGCATTTTCACATGGCTCTTTCATAAATGAATCTTGAATCTTCTGAGGGAATCATGATCTCTCATATCAAATCACAATTATAATTCACTATTTCACGACAATTCATATAGTACTTATGGTAGTATCAGTAACTTTATTATATATATATTCTATACTATATCTGCTCACTCCTGCAATACCCTGAATAATAGTATCCAACTGGATCCTTATGATTTCTACCTCATACCTGTTCATGTCTACTGGTGTGAATCCCTTCTTTCCACAATCAGTCCAGCTCAACCTTAATCTATTAATCTTAACATCCATTGAGAGTTATATAGAAGGTTATATCACCTCATATATATCTCTAACTATCTCAAGGCATAAATACGTCGTGGCAAACCCGGTGCTGACAAATAAGTTTTTATAAAAATGTATCTCGGCATCAGATTCCAGTGCTCAATAAATAATTTAAGTGTGTTAACTTTCTTAATATACAATACTCCCATTTAGCACCTATATTTATTTTACTCTCTATTATATCTGAGAGAAAAGACCTAAAGTAATATACATAAAATGTATTATTATTAGTCTAAATAATAAAATTAATACAATGCAAATAAATATTCATATATAATTTGCTACATATATTGGATTTGCATTTAAAACGACATTTGTCCTCTCATTTTTTGACCTGCACTGCTCGTGTTAAGGCCTCTTGACCTAGCTGAGTAGCAATATACGAGTTGCTCCGAAAAGTTAGTTTGCATCACACAGTAAGAGATAGGAATCATGACGAACAATCTAGTATATATTAGGATACCTTCCAGGTTTATCTAATTATTATCTAATATTCCTTATTATTAATTATTTTTACTATATTACATTTATTATTACATATTCTTATATATTATATTATTATTTCAATTTATTTATATTTATTATAAATATATATTATTATATATTTTAATATCTATGGTTTATCTTTTCATTGATTTCCATAAAACTTACTGAAATGGACCAATATATTTATATATTCGCATCTGTTTCGAAAACTTTTATAGGGATAACTATGAAAATGTAATATTATGAACTTGGATTGAGGATCGATCAGGTGTTTACTTACCGGGTCCCTCCGCAACTGGTGTCTCAACTAATATGAATGACCCACTTATCATCCACACTCTCATTATCCCTTACGCGTCATTTGTTTTCCCATCTCATAGAAGCTTCTACTCTCTACTCAACCTATAGGAAGACGTCTCCTTGAGACGCTTACTTAATTTTATTGTCTTTTTATAAGCTCCATTTTGATAAAATACTTGTTTCATTTTTTTGTCACTTGACTAGGTAAAATGTAAGTAAGTTACTGATAGTAGTAACTCACTACCCCTTGTCTCTTTTGCGCGTTTAATTATTTTCTTTTGTCTTCATTATATTAATATAAATAATTTCATTCTTATTCTTTATATATTAGTTCTATTATTTAATATCTATATAACTTAAATCTCTTATTTATAAGTACTTATATATTAATATACTTATAATACTATAATTATATATATAATATATATATATTAATTAATTATTATATATATATATATATAATATATCCTATATATAATATTAATATATTCTATATATATATATGTTATAATATCTATATATATATTTAATTATAATATAAGTATATATATATATTATATTATATTTAATAAGAAATTATTAGCCTCAATGTACTCGTAGGAGGTTGACTTGCCGACTCTCGTGCGAAGGAGTGAACGATATGGGTTATTCCTTCCGCGTAATGACAAGTTCACTGAGTTTATATATCTTTCTCATAGGGTTCCGTCAATAGAATTAAAACTAGGATGTGAAACATCACTAGTGTGGTTGGTGCTGATCGTATCAGCTTGAGGATTGCCGGCTCTATAAAGTTATGATTTACCTCGTAGTCTCGTACCTGTTTGTTGATCGTGTGTGTGTTCGTGTGTGTGTGTACTGAAGTTGGGCTATGATGCAGGTAGGGTAAATGAACGCTTCTAACCGAATCTCACGAAGCCGGTCTTCTATAAATGCATAATAAACTTGTATTCGAATTACATATTTCTTTACCCGGACCCTCGGAACAAAATAGGGGTTCGTACTCTATGACCTTAAGACATTAGAATTATATTTTAATTATATATCATATATATATATATATACTTATATAATATATATATATATTATCTACTATATATATATTAATATATATCTATATAATTATAATATATTTTA
Organism: Trachelipus rathkii; assembly: GCA_015478945.1. Lineage (NCBI taxonomy): Eukaryota > Metazoa > Arthropoda > Malacostraca > Isopoda > Trachelipodidae > Trachelipus > Trachelipus rathkii. The sequence continues at coordinate 119,478 of JABUQX010087984.1, forward strand.
ATTATATATATAAGATATATTCTGAATTATGCATATTCTATAGATACATTAGCATAAAAACCCCTTATCATATTTATCTTGGTCTACCCTTTTTAAGGGTATTAAGGTATAAAGGCTCCATTTAGGTTATAGGTATATTAGGCCTATCGAGTATTGTTCAGTTAGTTAGGTTGGTTTTATGGATTTTAGTATATATATAGGTTTAGTGATTATTGATATAGTGTTAAGTAGTACCTCCGTTAAAACCTACAACCTATCATACCTTATACCACTTATTAAACTAAGCTAGGCATATAACATTACATATATCTATTCTTATTTATATTCTTATCTCTCTATTTTTTTATATCGTATATATATATTCATTATCTATATATTTTAATCATATTACTATATATTATCTTATATATATTCATCCTCTCTCTTAGTATCTGTCTATTATATATCATTATTCATAACCTATTAATATAATATTATTACTTAATAATTCTATATATATATTATTATTCATTATTATCTATTATTATCTATATATATCTATATATATATATATATTATATATATATCTATTTGTAATTATTAATATATATATATTAATATATATCTATATATATATCTATTATCTTATAATAATCTTAATTATATATATTAAAATTCTATATATATATAATATATAATATTTAATAATTATTTTAGGTGTCTTACAGTTTATTAAAATTTTTCTCATAATAATTAATTTTTATGCAAATCTTTCATTTTGTTATAGTAGATATCAGAGAGATATTAATCATTTTCTATTATTGGAAGTAAATTCTATATGTATCTTGATACTTATGATATTTATTATCCATTTAACATTGATTAATCCAATTAAGTTACTGGAGTCCAATTAACATTGCTCTAAAAGGACATCCTTCATAATCTCCCATCTTCTCGCTTTTGGCACAATCTCGTCCTCGCGCTCGCAAAAGTGCTCCACACACCTGTTCGTTTGAAATTTACATAATTACGATAACGAAAGATAATCGTTACTTTTTTTAGCTGCAGCGGACCCTCTCATCAGATGGAGAATAGTAAATGTGACTCTTAGAGGAGACAGATTAGAAGTATAATCCCCTAAGTTTACATTTATTCTTTTATATAATATAAATATAATTCTTAATTAGTCTTGTTATGTGTATATAAATATAATTTATGTTAGAATAGGTGCTCAGCATTGTGGTACTAAACAATTCTATCATATTTATTAAATATCATTTGCTTCATATTCATTTTTATAATAGCAACTATTTTAAATATATTTTTTATTAGTTATTTTATTTTCAAACCTTTCTTTGCTCATTTTTTCCGAATATATCCTGTTTATTTCTTTGTCATTTAAAGACCGCTTATATTCCTCTACATTAGTTTATATATGCACACTAATATTAATATATCTATTAAATGTGGTTATAATTCTTGATAATGGGCTCTAACCAATTATATCCTTAGAACGAAACTGTTTCTTTTAAAAGGCGTATGAAATTGTATTTATTTCTTTCTATTTTATTTGTGTCTCTAGAAGCTCAGACAGTTTAGAGATTCTCATCGGATTTTGATCAAGTTGAAGCAATTCTATTTAACTTTCAATTGGTAGTTACCATACTGGTACATGTACTGCTGGTGAGAGTATCATTGATAACGATTAAAATAACGTCTTATATTGTTAACTTTACGGCTTAAGTCTTATTGCTTTATGTTTGTAATAGTAAATGAATTCAGGATTTTACATTATAACCGATACTGATACAAAAATTATTTTCATATTATTATTTATTACTAATACTTTAATACGCGTACTCTTTTCAAAGCTCATTGCATATCCGTACCAATTTTTAGTTTTTCTTGAATCTCATATATTTTTCTACCTGTATTTCGCACTATATTATCAAATACTCCTGTCTCCTCCAGCGCCGAAATGAACCACCACTTCTAAAACGTTAATATTATATTATTCTGATCTACCTAATATCTAGTGTAGTCTTACTTCAAGCATTGTGTGACTAGATATTTATCTAAATCATGCATCACAAATTATGTTGTTCTACAAGTTTCCACTACCAGAAAAGTTATAGCGAACATTTTCTTAGTTTCTGTCTCATTACTTCACATTTGTATCTTTCTTTATTAGCTATACACTCACGCACGCGGAAATTGTCGAGATATTTCATAGAGTACCCGGCCCGCTAATTTTATTTGCACACACTTTCTTGACCGATGCATTACTTCAGTCATGTCCACGAGAAGAACCTGTACACTCATCATGCCCTTATACTTCTTTTATTTTTTGCGCCGCTTTTCACTTTGCAATGGAATTCTTTTTCCCTTCTCGCGATGAAACATTCGCTTTTGACACATACTCTCACAGTTTATCTCTTTCTAACGTGGTACTTTTCATTACTCGTCAGCATCTATTTCCGAGAGTGACTTCATGCTTCAGAGAATATTGTGCGCAGCGAGTACTTCAGAAGGTAGCATAATATTTTAACTCTTGCACGATTTTGTGGTGATGTCAATAATATCTCTAGCTTAATGTATTCATCATAGTACAGTTCACATATAGGTCGAGTATTAGCAACTACTTCTACTTGGCTCCATAGGTTGGGTATTTACCTGAGCCAGATTGGTGGATCTTTCTGTCTCGCCTTTTGTTTTTGTAAACTTTTCCTTTTCTCAGGATATATTTTGTGGGTGGTACCTTTTCTTTTTTTCATTCTCGTTTACCTTCCATTGCCGTATTTCTTTGTCTATATATATATTTCCTCTCTTTTTTTATATGTTGCATACTGACGTTATATTAGCCATACTTTGTTCTGCTATACTGAGGCGAAGAAATTATTCTTTGCTTACGTTTTTTACATTTAATTTGTACACCTCTCTTCCACATCCCGACCAGAACGAAATTCATCTAGAATTTACCTACATTTTCATTCAAATCTAACTCGCCTACATAAGATCTATTCGTATTTCCACTGACCACGTCTTCCGATGGGTCCAAAACTCTTTCCTAGGTTGGGTTACATAGTACGGTAAGGTCGCATCTTTAAACCCAAATACTTAAATGTAATCATATATACACCACGCTATGAGTACTAATATACACCTATAAGCCTCTATACTATGTCACCCGCCTTCCTTCACCCACTCGTAATACACCGTCCCACCACTATCGCCACCGCCTACACCTCACCATCACGCTAAACTTCACTCACCATACTTGCACCCCCTGGACCTTATATGCATCATCGACTATTTTTATTTCTATCTCCACCGCATAATTACCCGTGTTACAGCCTTTCAGGTTCGATTTGATTAAGTCATACTTCCCATTGTCCGCATTCGTTACCAATCTGGCGTATGACCTATAATCTTATCTTTAACATTATCTTTTATACCAAAAACTTCTCATAATCTATCGCGTTAAATCCTTAAGTCCTAATCTTAATCTTAATAATAAAATTTAATCTTAATAATATATATTTATATAATATCAATATATCTATATAATTATATAAAATTAAATATTATATATATATATATATCTTAAATATATTATATCTATAAAATAATAATATAAGGAATAAAGGTTCTGTAATCAAGACTTCAGGCAACCAAATACATTGAATTATTTATTAAATTGTTTTTATTTAACAGTTCTAATCTTCTTTTAGCAGAGATATAACCGCTCTCATGGTGTCAAGTGTGATATTATAGGAGGAAAACGAGGATAAGATATACACACTTCATGTAGGTCAGTGATACTGTATAATCTGTTAGAAGTAGTCAGTAGCAGTATCGTTATGCCTGAATAAAGTACATATACTATATCTATCTCCATATATCTATAGATAATAAGTATGAAAGTGGTTCAGTAGATGTGCGAAGAACAGAACTAAAGAGATAGAAATGATCATGAATATTGATATGTATAATGTCAATAGATAACAGAGTGTATCAGAGATAGTGCAAGAGGGAGGCAAAAAGGACTTAGTGATTGCAGCGAACAAGGATTTGCGCAGAAGAATTTGGAGAGTGAATGCTCATGAAAGGGATCGGAATACGACCGAAGACTAGTTCAGAGCGCTTGAATCAAGAGATCGATAGTAAAAATCAAAGCAAAGAGAACTTATAGTGAGTCTAGACCTAATAAAAAGCAGCTGAAAGGTGTTCTCATCTGTAGAATCATTTTTCTCTTATCCAGCATTAAATTAGTACCAACTTCTGTTACAGGTTCCTAGATTTTTAGGAGCCACTCCTAAACTCGATCAGCACTCGAAGAGGAGGATGCGTGTTGAAGAGGAGCACTATATGGGAGAGGAGATTTTAAGGGTGAAATCGAAAACACGAGAGTCAGGTGAGACTATTACTGGAGGAAGCTTCGAAAACTGCAGATTCTCTTCACACAGAGAGAGAGGCGGAGTATATAAATGAACAGTATAAGAGAAGATTTTCATTTTTGACAAAGCTTCCTCATATTCTCCCATCGTTATGGATTTACTCCCTCCATCTCCTCTCCCATATATTTGCTCCTCTTTCCCCCACATTCCTCCTCTTCTTCTACATTTAGGAGTTCTCCAAACATATTCAGTCCACCTCTCATTTACCTCTTCCTTTATGTAATTATTCCTTCCACATCTTTTTTTTCGATACTATAAAGCCTTTTTTGTTTGATTTTTTATATGTTTTGCCAGCTTGAAAATCTTCTTTTCCTCCCTCTGCATCCTCTCCATTCCTTCTGCATCCTTTTCGCACTTTTTGCTTTCCCCTTCATTATCTCACTATCTCTGCTCTGTTTCTTGCTATCACATATTCAGCTTCTTCTCTTGTTCTGTTCTTCCCCTCACCACTTTCTCATTTTCTTGTTCTTTTCGCCCACTGCTCTCTTCACATCTTCATTCCACCAAATAGTGTGTTTCTTCCTCGTTCCTCCATACCACTTGCAACCCTAGCGTTTTCCTTCCGCGTTTTTACCTAAGAATTCTCTGGCCACACCTCGTTCCCTCCACATTCGGTTCACTTTTCCTTTATTTATATATATCATCAGCCCGTATGGGAGCTTTCTAATTCTTTAATTATAAATTAATTGAGGTTTTATGCAATCACTCGATATCCCTTTTATTGCATTTAACATTCATTGTTTTATTTGCCAATCGTAACTTACACAACCCTTTAATGCTATAAACAATATAGACTATGTTTTTATCCTATTATCCACCCTTTACTCAATTCTTGTGGCACTACACAAATTCCAAACCTATTAATAATTTTCCTTCGACTTAACTTGTCAGTAAACGGCTTGTACGATAAAATTTCCCGTTAAATTGGTATTGTCAAAGCTAAAATGAAACGTGTGTGAATTTTCTTGTTTGTATTATTCTTCAATATATGCAAGCGCCACAATTTAAAGAGAAGCGTTTATTGCGAACAATGGTTAGGTCATTGCAGTCCTTTAAAAGAGGGTGCATGGAAGGTGGTGTGGCAATTCGAAAGACCCGGCAAAAGGGCGGAAGATCCCTGGACATACAATGGCCAATGAGTAGGCGAACCATCGCCAAGTGTTGACTTGATTATTCTGAGTTTTGCTCCCAAGGTATTTGTCTTCTAGTACTCCTGCCAACCTAGCATGAATCCTCGATATATGTGAAGAATGAAGTCAGTTGAAGGAATGAAGTTGTTTTAAAATGGATGGAAGGTATAACGAGTAGGCATGTAGAGTTACAGGGGCTTCCTTGGGTAGCAGTCTCATTTCCTGGGATAACGATGTGAGATGAGACACAACAAAATGTCGCCTACTTTTTCTGGTAGTGGATAACTTGTAGAACCAACATATTTTTGGCTAGTACAATCGTCAATGCTTGAAGTAAGCTACGGTAATCAGAATATATAACGTAGTGGTCATTTCGGCCGGGACAGGATTTTGAAAAGTGCGAATACAGTAGAAATGAGTTCCCAGAAAACAAAACTGCTGAAGCATGAAAAGAGTACGCTAAATTAATATATATATATAAAGAAAATAATTTAAATTGTATTAGTATATATTATGTATACAATTGAAAGTTATAATAGAATTGCCCTTCTACAATAATATACAAATTTATGCTTCGGAAAAATACATAATAATATAATATCAATATAAAGTTAAATATCTAAAATACATCATTAAATATTATAAAATACTATTATATATATAACAATATAATAAATTAGGTTATCTATAAACTTAATACGAGGCTATAATATATAATACAATAATAATAATAATTATTAACACTTGTGGAGTAATACACCTAAAAAATTACTAATTATAAATCATATATAAATATTGGCTGATGGGATATTTCATAACTTTTAAGGCTTTCACTGAACTTGGTCAATTTGTGATATAATTTGCCCTCTACAATATTAGTACTGTCTGCTTCGGACCAAGAAGCATAAAAAAACAATTGTCATACGCTTCAAAAACATCTTAGATACGGAGAAAAGTCATAAATTGATAAGAAAATATATCTAATGAAAACTAGCTAGAAACCAACCATAATCCATAACACTTATATTGTATTGAACGTATCGATTAACACTATCTATAACCATAAATTTAGTTTTTTAATATTTATATTAGTTATTTATCACTTTGAGATCCAACCTGTGTACAAAAAACATTTTGGCACCAATGAGCGAATTGAGCTAGGAGAATATAGTTAATATAAGGTATACTATCATATTACATATATTATAATGAGTATAATAATATAGATATATAATATCATATATATTATATTATATATTAATATAATATTCATAGTATTAATATATAATATTATATAATAATTATTATATAATACTAATTAATATATTAATATATTTAAGTATATATTATTATAATATATTATATATATATTTATTTGATATTAATTGTTTCTCTCTACCATTTTGAAAAAGTTTATACTTTTTTCCCCACATTAAAAAAATTTCAAGGAAAAAAGTCGTACTCTAGAGTGTCCTATATAATATATTATAAATATACTTTCCTAACTACCTAATAAATATATATATTAGAAAAATTTTCAATTTATCAGAATGGATATTAATTCCTTATAATATTATATATATATTAATTATTATAGAATTAGTTATTTGTTACTTTAAGCAATATATATGTGTGTGTAGTGACGTGATTCGAGTGTGTGAGTATGTATGTGTGTGATTCGTGTGTGTGAGAGAGAGAGAGAGAGAGAGAGAGAGAGAGTAGAGAAGAGAGAGAATGGAGAGTAGATGAAGAGAAGATAGAAATAGAAGAGAGAGATATAAGAAGAAAGGAGAGAGAGAGAGAGAGAGAGAGAGAGAGAGACGCATACTCGTAAACAAAATGTGACATGTCCTCATGTTAGTTTCAAACTTTTAATAAAAACCATATGAAAATAAAAATAAAAATTAGAATAAATTAAAAAAAAAAGTCGATGGAGAAACAGTATTCCAGTATTCATCCAGGGGAACATAAATTGCAACGGATTCACTTGAATAAACAAATAATGTGAGTAAGTCCTGAAAGGAATGCAACAAATACTGAGATCCTATAATTGGGCGAATTATTCAAAAGATAGATATATATTCTTTGGAATGTTCGTTTCTTAATTCTGAAGGGTTGAGCTACTTTTGGGCTTCAAATTTAATTATGTGTCACGTTATTGTATTCGTGATGATACTTTGAGAATACAATATATGATGCAGAACTGTACCGAATTTTAACAAATATATATATATTATTATAATATATTATTAATATAATATATAGACTCATAATATGAAGTATAATCCTGAGATGGAGAAGGAATAATAGGAAAGGGTTCTTAGTTATGATGTATAATGGTATAGCAATAAGTATAGGTATATAATATACTATATTAATATGAGGTATATATAATTAATAAGAAGTATATAATTAATATGGTGTAGCGTAGTAACTGATTCATTGATAAACTTATGAATTAGTCCTTGAAATCTGCGCTATTGATTATATATAAATATTAATATTATAATAATATTATAATATATATATAGTAGATATTATATATATTATAATAATTATATTATAACTATATACACTCATATAAAGAGGCCTAATTGATATATATATATGTATATTAATATTATATAATATATTAATATATATGAACAATATTAATTATATATGAAATATATATATATATACTCAATAATTATATTATACCATATATTATAATTATAAGGTATATATATATATTAATATAGTATAATAATTGATGTAGGTCTATAATATAGTATAATATATTACATATACAATATCTAAAAAAAAAATTATACTTATAATAATTTAATATATATATATATATATATTAATACAATATATATATATATTAATATTAATAATATATATATAATATATTATATATTATATATTAATATTTATATATATTGGAATATTTGCTAGGGAAAATAGAAAGATAGGCAAGTGGGTATTTCACACCAAAACAGATGTTGGAGCTCAGACGGAAAAAGGAAGCCACCATAAATTTGTGATCCCATAAAGCGGTTCGAATCATTCAACAATCTTTTTCCATGTTGACAACAAGCAAGACAACTATCCATCTTTGTGTTACGTAGTCAGGACGACGCAGTGGTTGGTAGAGTAAAAGGCCAGAATTCATCCAAAGTGAAATATTCAAATATAAATTAAGTTATTGAAATAATAATTATTATAGATATTATTATATATATGGATAACTATACATATACTATCCATATAATGTTTAATAATTAATATATACAATATATATTTATATTATATCATATATAAAATAATAATATATATATATACGGTATATATCCAATATATATCATATATATACATATATACCATAATAATATACAATATAATATATATATATATATATATATATAATATTTATTATTAATATATAAATATCATATATATATATATATTATAATATAATATATATAATATTATTAATATAATATATATATAATAATTAATATATATTATATATAATATATATTATATAAAATAAATATTATATATATATAAATAATTAAAATATATATTAATATATAATATATATATAGATTAATATATATAATATATATAATATATATATATATATATATATATATTAATATAATATATATTTAAATTAACATATCTATATATATATAGTTATATAATATATATATATAATTATATATAATAATACATATAATATAAATAATATAATATATATATATATATATATATAATAATAATATAATATTATAATTTAATAATATTTTATATATTTAATTTATATATATATATATATATAGATATATATATATATATATTATATATAATATATATATATACTATATAATATAAGAAAATACATCATATACATATATCATATATATTATATAATAAATTCTTTAATATATATATTATAATATATATTATAATATTTATATTATATATATATATATATATATAATTATATATATATATATATATAATATAATTAAATTAATATATATATATAATATAATTATACTATAACATATATATATAATATATAATAATATTAATATATATTATATATATATTAATATAATTATATATAATATATACTAATATATATAATATATTATATATAATATATATATATATATATAATACTCAATATATATATATTATATATAATAATTATATATATAAATATATATATATAATATATATATAATATAATATATATAATACATATATATAATATTATTATTAAATATTATATATATATATATATATATATTATATAATATATATATAATATATAAATATATATTATATTATATAATTATATATATAATATACTATAATATATATATATAATTTACAAATAATTATATACTAATATAATATATATATATAATAAATATATATATAATTTATATATATCCTAATAAAAAATAGTTGTAGACCAATATATTTAAAACATACAAGAGTATTTTACAAACTCTTTAATACTTATTATGAACCATCATACATAAGTCTTTACTGATAATGTTCTTGATGATATTGGTTGAAGATTTATGTCAAGTGAAAAATGATTAGCTATTAACTCTAATCTAATAATTATATATATATATAATATAACTATAAATAATATTATAATAATATTAAGATGTTATATATTTATAATATATATATTATATATATATAATATATAGCTTAAATTGCTATATATATACTATAAATATACTATCTTATATATATATATATATATATATATAAATAATAATATAACTCAGCAATATCCATCAGCTGACCTCTGGTAATACCCAATTCTATACCCAAGCCCCTTTATATTAATTAATACAAATACAACTAAATACTACAGTACTTATAACAAGATTCTAACAATATAATTATATTAGATATATAATATATTATAAATATATATTATAATATATACTATTGAATAACTCTTGCTTCTTTCTTAATACTACTGTTATCATATAGATAGCATTAACGTAATATTGCTTGCACAATTTTCTTGTAGTATCAAAATAAAGATCTTTTCGCCTCGTCATAGTGTGTATAGTCACATAAATGAGAACATTGTAGGTAACACGATTTGGAATGGTTTGTTGAGTGTAAGAGAAACGTAACATTCTATGGAAAAAGCTTTGAAGCACTGTAAGAACATAATTGTTTAGTTGGCTAAAATAATTCAGTCGACAAATCGGCAGAGATAAAAATAATTATTATCATAGTTAGTTTTTTGTGAACATTGTGTAACTATACATAACTTGTGGTACTATATTATAAATAATAATATTTATATATATACAATATACCATATATAATTAAAAATTATAATTATAATATTAAATTATAAAATTAAAATTTTTAAATTAAAAATTAAATAATAATTAAATTATATATATATATATATATAATATATATTATAATACATATATTTAAATTATTTATAAATATATATAATAATATATATAATATATGATATATATATATTTTATATGATATATATTATAATATAATATTATATTATATGTATATACAATTATATATTAATATATATAATATATATATATATATAATATATGTTATATAAATATATTATATATATATATATATTTATATATTATATATAATATATATAAATATAATTATATATATATATATAATATTATTATATATATATATATATATACATATATATTTATATATATAATATATTATATATATATTATAATAATAATATATACATAAGTGAGAAGTATAATAAAAACTATATAATAATATTAATATATATCTATATATATTGATATATAAATTACGGATATTATTATAATCATATATATAATTATATTATATATATATATATATATTATAATAATATTATATATTATAATATATATATATATAGTATATATTAATATATATGATATATACTAAATATTAATATGTATATTATATATTCTTATATATATATATAATATATATATATATATTTTAGTAGTTATATACAATTTATATACTATATATTTTAATATATATACTTATTATATACTTATATTATATTATTATATAGTAATTTATATATATATAATATAATATAATATATATAAATATATATATATATATATATAGTATATAATATAAATATATATTATATTATATATATAATTATATAATATAATATATACCGTTTTTGCGTAAACTAAACAGGTCCCATCTTTTACTGTGTGAAATATAATTAAATAAGAAATGATGATTATTTTTAATACAAGCAATATAAAAATTAATATGAGTTTTATCATCATCTATTTTTTTATGAAAAGCATTTATAAAAAATAAAAACTTTAGTTATTTGTTATTATTATTAAAATATGACGTATCCCCCAGAATGAAAAAAAAGCTTTATTTAAAACAAAGAGGCAGCTCTGTCTATATTAACTAGTATCTCTATACAGTTTTCATTTCGCTAAAAATGATTCATAATTTTTGTTTCGTTGTCGTCGTCAAAAAAGCTAAATTTAATCACTTATGTTCAAAATGTTAATTATGAAGCAACATATATCTTTAATAATATTAATTTAGTAATAATATATATATATATATATATATAATAATATATATATATAATATATATATATATATATATATATATAGGGTAATATATATATATTATATATATTATATATATTATATATATAATATATGGTCAGACTTACATTAGTACATGCATTTATCTAAAAAAAACTACAGCAGATACATAAAAATAAATAACCATCTTTCCGAATTAGTGCTGAAAAAATTATGGTGGGAGGTATATTATAGAAAAAACTAAGATAACAATTGTATAAAAACGAAATTAGATAGAATAAAAAAATGCAAATGTACAAGTTTTAAGAATATCGGTTTATGAGTATTATTACGCACGAAGGAGGCGCCAGAGTATGTTTAAAAATTGTTTTTTATCACTGCACTTTTTTTTCTTTTTTTAAACTAAAGGAAAACCCTGGGATAAGACCGTCAAAGAATGGAAACAGACGGAGTTTCTCGACCTTAACTGGGACGAAAGGGGGGACTCACGTCACCATCTGTCCCACACCGGCATCGAACCCCCTAAAAAAAAAAAAAATCATTTTCCTACCTTACCTATTTTTTGGGACAAAAACGGGAGGTGTAAAGTAAAAAGACCATTTCTCTGGCAAAACTGTAGCGGTCCTTTGGTTGCTTCCAATATACTTTATATTTGGAGGAGCTAAATTTTATCCAATCGAGTTATTTTAAATTATATAATAATAGAAAAATCTTATTTAAGACTTTTTCTAATTTTTTTTAAAATTACTTTTTCTGAGCTACAATTTATTCACTGTTACAAAAATGTCATATTGTTTTAGCGTAGCATTTGGTAGTCTCTGTAGATAATATGCATGTACTAATGTAAAGTCTTACATTATATTAGATAACATATATATTTATATATAATTAAAATACTTATATAATAATATATAATATATATATATATATATATATATTAATGAATTATATATTAAAATAATATTATATATATAATATATATATATATATATATATCAATATAGTTATAATAATATATATATGTAATATGTATATATATATATTATATATATATATATTATATATATAGATATAAATATAGCTAATATAAAAAGTTAAAATAAATAATAATAAATATATATAATTAAAATATGAAATAATATAATATAATTAAATAATAATATTAAATAAATAATAATATAAATTAATAGAAAAAATAAGTAAAAATGAAAAAAAGCAAACATAATTGTAAGTTATATTGAAGCAGGAATAGAGGTAATTAATGTTAGAGACACATTTATAGAGACATGATTAAGGGCAGAGGACATAGCAATCAAAGAGGAAAGCAGTTCTGCGGTTTAACATGGGTAACTAAACTCACTTAACATGAATATAATACCTCAATATCAGAAAAGTGTCTAAAGAATCAATTTAAAATAAATGTGGTGTAAACTCCTTATTTATTTTTTTTTATTTTCCATGTTCTTGGGTTTTGTCTTGACTGGCGTCGAGAAGGATTTGATGGCTTGAAACAATCTTAATGGCTTCTGCATCTGTGTTAATTCGGTTGCAATGTTGCTTTAACAAAATTGCCAGTTTTTTTTTTTCTTTTACTTAGAAAGAAATTGTAATTTTCTTTCGTCTTTTCATTTATCGTTTTTGCTAGGTTCACGTAGGTGGTTCTTGTTTTAAAATAAAATTAATCCATCTTTTCTCTAAATGAAACATGTTTTATATTAAATAATAATGTTTGTAAAAGGTTTTTCGAGGCTTTAATAAATCAAAGTTAGATAGAAAAAGGTAATTTTTCGTATGAGATCATTATACTATATCATATATAAATATATAATACTATATACTATTTATATATATTATCTATATATATATAACATATATATATTATAATATAATACTATAATATATGATAAATACTTGTAATACATATATATAAACTTATATTATATATACTATATATTATCTAATATATATCTAATATAATATATTAGAGATTATACCTGTCAATATTTGTATTCGTTAATTCGTCACTGTAGCGTGATATTTCGCAATTTATTTACTAATTTTTTATTCGTATTGCAAATTGTTTATATACCGATACAAGCGAATATTTTTTATTTTATTATAATCCCAACAAGCAAAATCAGTTGCCACACGTTTATACTAGAGTTCTGCAACATAAAGGTTTTATTATCTTTCAGTTAAATTTTCTTTTTACTATGACCAGTTTGTTTCTGCTTCTAAGTGGGTGTTGAAGGTTATCCTTGTGAAATTCCTGTTTATTCACTATTTAATACTTGTAGAGTGAATTATAATAATGGCAAAATGCATCATAGTTTGGTCTGGGGATTTAATTCGATGTCATATCCTGATGTTAAAGCAGCTAAGTGCAAACTTAATGAGTAGCAATGAATTGATTCCCGAAGAGGCGAGTTTACATCAGTCTCAGAAAACATCTAAAAATTAAACAATTGAGAGTTCAAAAACGAGTAATGTGAAAAAGCAAGAACTAGACAAGGCAAAATCAAAAGCGTAAGCATCAAACCAATCGCCGATCTTGGTAAATACAAAGCAAAGCAACTCTCGAAATGATGGCTTTGAGAAAAACAAAAATATGGATAGAGCCAACGAGATGTAAAGCTATGGAGTAGATATCAAAACAACCACGAGGATGATTGATTTGGATTAGACATCTTCCATTTTTACATGTTGAAGTTCTTGGATTTGTACAGCTAATGAAAGAAAGTGGAGAAACGTATCATTAACGGGTCAAAGAAAATATTATATATCATTATTTGTGGGAAAAATGTATGATAGTATTATGAGCAAAATAAACGTTTTAGAGTTAACAAGAGAGAGTGTGAGAAGAAACAACCAAACTCTTCTTTTACCACAGATGAAGGCTGATACCATTCTGGAGTTTCACTAGAGCAGTCTTTGACATTCCATGTTATTGACGAAAATTTAAAACGTCAATGTTTCGTTTTGAATTTTAAAACATGTAGCCCTGCATTTCAGCTCGATTATGAGCGAAATTATTTCTCTAATATATGCTGGCAACATGAAATTTGTGTTCTTCTGTGTTCACACTGCGTGATCGAAAGGAGAAGCTGGAGCGAAAAAACATAAAAAAACGTTAATTCTTTCCGACGTGTATAAAAATCATCTGACTGTGTCCAAGTCATCAACTAGCAAACAATTGTAAACAAAAGCCTAAATTCCCCAAATGTTAAATAGCACAGATGCAATATCAAAGTGTAAGGCCAGTTTGTCAGTCAATTTAACAATCTCGACTAGGCTTAAAAATAGAAGTTTTATAAAGAAAAAATAAAAGTCGATAAATGCTCAGAGCTTTCTGTACTTGGCAAGGATATTGGAACCACGCTATGAGGAACAGTAATCTCCAAATTGGATTAATAAGAATCGAGTAGATTTTAAATGAGCCTTTTTGTTTGTAGTGCTAATTCAACCAATAAAAAGTCGAATCATCGAAGCCACAGAAAATGATTTGATAACAAAAATGCATTTAGTTACTGCTAGAAGACCTTATTGAAGATAGCACGAAATATTAAAGTAAGTAGTTATATATTCATCTATAATCTGATGTTATTCCCAGTGATATTATTGCACTCAAAGGAAAAACCTTCATCCTACACTAGAAGAGAGCGGAGTATTGAAAAACAAAAGAAACTCATCTGCAAGAATTAAACATCGAGGTAATTGGTATCTTACGTGGAAAAATACGTTTTACATGCCACAGAATACATACTGAGGAAACCCAGAAATAAAACAAAACTTTTAAAACCATCAAATGTGAATGAGAAAAAGTCGATTAGACAAAAATGCGGTGACATTCAAAATACTAAATCTAAAGCTGAAGAGATCTTACCTAAGAAAAATTAGCCTTCAACTTCCACAAACATAACATTATCAATAGCCCATGAGCATATAATTTTTACAAATCTAGTAGTAATGACAGAGTAGGATGTTTAATCTTCAGGAAATTTCAAGAAAACATTCAGATGTATTAGACGAAATTGAATACTCTCTGAAAAAACGCGACGCATGAATTAAATATCTTAAAATGGTTGTTACTTAAGCAAGGACTATCTCTGTTTGCCCCCTCTCAAGTATATTGCAAAAGCGAGCCCCATTTAGCGCTGCTGCTCTTATTATTGGATGAAAAATGTTCTAAGCTCGAAGCGAAACGAATTGAAAAGTTTATTGTTCCCTCAAATAATTAACTTACCATTTTTAGGAATTTAGAGATATGAACTTTCCAAAAACTTTATTCAAAATGCGGTGGTTGAGGTAAGTTAATTTGAAGATATTATATGTATATATAATATTATATTATATATACTATATATAATATATATATATATATATATTTATTATATATATATTATATTATATACCTATGTATATATATATATAATATATATATATATATTATATATATATATCATTATAATATATAATATATATATAGATATTAATAATAAGTTTAAATGCGTTTAATAATATTCGTATTGGCGAATAATGAAAAAATAAATATTGTTTCACCTTTATTACTATAACTAATTTATATAAAACATATGTATTTTTACATGTAATATACTATTAATATTTTATCAAAAATTTTGACTTATCTCTAAATCTCAAAAAAATATAATATAAATAACATAATATATAAAAAAAATGATATATATAATAATTATATATATATTAAACTATATATAGATGTTGCTGACATCCCGCATCCGCACTCCGCACCCAATGACCGCATTAAAAAATGTGACAATTCCCGCGCATAATCACCCAATCCTCATTAAAAATTAATACAACATACGCATCCGCATCCGCATACGCTTCACATACATCATCCATCTTCCCTACAACTCGCATACAAACCCTCACAATTAGATAATGACGATTCGCACGATTCATTGCCTACACATACATACGAAACATTTAAATAATAAAAGAATACAATATATATAATTAACGAATTATATAATATAGACTATATATATAAAAATATAAAAATATAATAGTAAATGATTACAAGCAAAAATTTCAATTATAAATAAAAATAATAATAAATAACAGTAAAACTACTAAGCTTAGAAGAATTATTCTGGCAGTAATACTAATATTTACAAAAATAAAAGATATTTATCTTTTTATTTAATATTTTAATTAATCTCATTTTTGTAATATTTATTATTTGTAAATGATTTCCATCTTTTTTGTTACAAAATTATATAATAATAAAATTCTAAAAATAATTATTATTGAAATATCATTAAATAAAATTATGGTCTTTACTATCACTTGACTAATCCACTTTCCACCAAATAAATCAACGGCGCCCAAATAAAATTAATAACGCTGAGAAAGATAAAATATTTAAGCAATCGTGAAAAAAAATGAAACTTAACTAACATAAAAGCGTATTGTATTAAGGCATGGTTATTGAAACTACGTCTTTAAAAGTGAACTCTTGTTGCCACGCGATAAAGGTAACAGATTTATTAAAGTATTAACTTTAAGTGTCTTTAAATATTCTCTATTTTGCGAAAAAGATGTTTTTATATCAAAAGTGGTCTAATAAAAGGTATTTTATTAAAATTATTATTGAATAAGTCCTAGCGTGTAATAATTATCAACTGAGAGCAAACATGATATAGTCAAAGATGACGTTATATTTGCAAAAAAAAAAATCTTACAACAAAGGAAAGGGCCGTGTGACAACCTCTCTAAAACAAATCACACTTGAGGAATCGATGGCCAATGAAGAAATTAAAAAGCCTGACCGGAGGAAGAAACTCAACGAGAAGGATGAAAGAGGTAGCATAGAGTTTAATAACTTGACTCCTTTCAGACAAATTCAAGAGGGAAATTAAAAGCAAAATGGTGAAAGAAAAGTCCATCAATCGAATATGTCTTACAATACATCGATACCTTAAAAAAAGAGTGTTGATATGCGTGTTGTAGAAATGATAGTAAAGGACAATTTGCCATTTAATTTTGTTGAAACATACTTTGGATTTATGAAGGTCAATGACTGAAAAACAGACACCACAAAAAGATCGAATTAAGCAAATGAAAATTTTTATTAACATAACCCTTATAATTTGACAAATCTTATAGAAACTGTTTTCAAAAAATAAACAGGATATAGATGAATTATAACAGCAGAAAAAACACTAGGTCTAGTAAATAAACAACACTACATACCAGATATATATGGTTCAGACACAACAAAATATCAAAGCTGTGTATTCTCTACATTAGAGGACGTGACTGAACGAGACTCCATACAGCTATAAAATATGATTTCAGAGCGAGTAAATCTTTGTAATTAAAGTGCGAATTTGCCATTGGAAGAAACGACAAACGCACCCCTTGACACAACGGGAGAATTCTCTTTACAAAAGTTTGATGAAAGAATCCTTGAAAAAATGGAAACATATCTCGAGTAGTATGTCATTGTGGTAATGCTTGACTTCTGGTAACATATGTGAAAACAGCTTTTTTTTTCATTCTAGTGTTAATAATTTAGACTGTACTGTGCTGTTCATAAGATCCAGTTAGCAGTTTTAGAAAAGTGGTTAGAGTACAAAAAGGAAGTATCTCCCGGAATATTAATAACAGACCACTTGTCGGACTAGTTGCTATCTCAACCTTCAATCAATTCAACTATGGCCAAACGAATTTAAAATCAGATCCAAGAACGGCTTTGATAAGAGGCCAATAATAGGGTTTCCTGATTTTCTAACGGTGGAATAGTACTTTGTATACGTGCCCTAAAAAGTGAGGACGCAAGGAATTAAAAGAGAGGACCGTTTAATATGAGTAAGAAGCGAACACACGCAAAAAATTACTCTTGACCTTAGTAATATGGAGCTGGGCAATATTATAGGAGCTGTACGATAAAGATTTTGGAGCCTTTTTGAGACATACCACAAATAAGAAATTCAGGAGTGTGCAAATCGTGACTTCACATCATATGTGACATCATAGCCTAACCATAGATGGACTTTAAAGTTAATCTTGCATCAAACTTTTTGCTAACAGAGGTTTTCTCTGTAATATGAACCTCATCCATCCTCTGAATGAATACTTGGCTGAAGTCAAAAGAGAAGTAATAAATAATATGACTGAAATTATAAATGAAATAACCAGTAAAATTTATGGGATCGAATAAACTGAGATGAATATGTAACAGTATTGCAATACCTATGCTTGGACCATTTGATATAAGGTGGACGAATTTTTTATTTCTCCTCGGCAAATTAACGGAGTCAAGTAAAATTGCTCATTGCTAATCTTTGCGAAAAGTTAACTTATGAGAATAAAGGTGGCAATCGGAGGATCAATCAGATAATCGATACACCTATAAAAAAATGGGAGGAAACTAACCAAGCACACAACCTTCCAAGTGGTGTGTGGCATCAGGCACAATCATTTAAGGGAGACAAATAGCCACTACATAATATTCTTGCCTCCAGTATAAGATGATTGATGAAGATGTGACTAGATATCATAAGAAATACGTGAACAGAAATAAGACCAAAATATCATAACCACAAAGACAAAGACGTTTAACGCCGGAACGGAAAAATACGTATCAAAGTGGTGGAATCAAGAAATTAGGAAAGAGAATAAGTGCAACTTTAGTTAAAGATTATGTTTCCGTAAATATTAATCTTAGTTTGCCCTCACGGCTAGGAATGATGCAAGTGCTCACAATTACTTTGCTCAGCTGGTCTCATTTACGAAGAGAAGCGTCATATGCGACTTCTGGGCGAGAAGTCAGAAAAAACCTTATCTTTTGAAAAAGAATAATTTACCTCATATAAATTTTGAGTATTAAGAAATTATTGACTTCAAAGCTTGAGCCATAAAATTTTTGCTAAGCCACTTTCCTGAATCGGGTGGAGGTTGGAAAAAGGGATGGGGGGGACCGCATCCCAAGCGAGTTGGGGCCCTCGTCCCGTTCGCATCCTGAAACGCTTCTCGCTTCATCTTGAAAGGCCAAAACTGTTCTCGTCTCTCTTCATCTTTCCTCCTCTTCTATACTCTCTACCCCAACCCTATCTCATCTCTCTCTTTCGCCGCCCATAAGAGGAAAGAGTTCATGAAACCAGCCTTCATATCATATTCTCATCATTCTCTCTCTCTCCCTCTCCTTCATCTCTCTCTCTCCTTCTCTCTATCTCTCTTTCTCCCACTTTCTCTCATCTCTTTTTTCCTCTCGTCCACTTTCGTCTCTCTCTTCTCATCCTCTCCCTCCGTTTCTCGCTCTCCATCTCACTCTTACTACTTCCCTCATATTTCTTCCTCTCTCTCTACATATATATATATATATATATTTCTTCATAATATTATTATTATATAGCTAGCCTATACTGCTATATATATATAATATACTA
>JABUQX010087985.1:5000-25000 GCA_015478945.1 Trachelipus rathkii
CTGCAACATTTCCATTCACACCATCCAGACCTGCGGACTTCCCTTTTTTTCCTTTATTCAAGGCCCTAATAATTTCCTCCATTTGTATTTCATCCTCCCCTCCCTCCCCAATTCACTCCCCATCCTCACCTCTTGCACATCTTCCTCCCCTCCCCCACCCACTTCATTCAATAATCCACTAAAATACTCCCCCCACCTCTTCCTCACCCTATCCTTATATTATTATTATTATTATTATATATATATATATATATATATATATATATATATATATATATATATATATATATATATATATATATATATATATATATATATATATATATTGTTACGTTGGGCGTAACGCAGGAATCAGAAGGCTTAAATTAAGATATAACTTTGTCAGAGGTCAGAATCTATTTTGACAGAACAATATACATAATTAATGTATGGAAAACAATTAACAATAATAATAATAATAATAATAATAATAATAATACACACACACACACAACAACACACACAATACTAATAATAATAATAATAATAATTACATTGTGGAAAATAAATATTAAAGTTATGCATGAGAATTCAGTTTTCTGTTTATATTTGACATTTTGTTTTAAGGGAAACTATTATATAAAATATATAAAATTTTGAGCGTAAGTCTTTTAGTATAACCAATAATTTATAAAAAGGTTATTTAAATGTAAATAAATATAATGTATAATAAAGATTATTTTATATGGAATGTTTTTCACTAATATAAGCATGCAGCACAACACAGAATTATATAGTAATACGAGATCAAAATATGATACACAAGAACTAGGTTTAGTAATTAACGCACCTTGCTAACAATCGAGGGAAAAATGTTGTAACGAAAGTTTTAATAGCACAAAATAATATCAAAGAAGTCAGTGGTGCTTCATAAACAAATGTGAAAAGGATTTGGTAAACTGTTTCTGAGATTACACTGAGCTTGGCAGTTTTTGACGAAAGATTTGAAATGCTTCTTGAGGAGAAATGGCGGCTGTTGTTCTATTGAAGAAAACGAGATTTTCTGATCACGTGACAAGGAAGACGACAATAATGAAAAAGGAAGGAAGAAAGAGAAGGTAATATGGCTCCCCTCTGAACAGTGGAGCGTCGTGAAGATCAAGGTGAAAATCGGACAACAGGGCGTAGAGTTCGTCCATAACGCGATATAGAACGAGGTAGACAAGACGGTAAGGTTGGAGTCGGAACAGGTTCCGGATTCGGAGGAGATATCTGCATTGGAGCAGGAGGCGGAGATGTCGTAGCGTGGGTCGCTGAAGTAGCTGGCGAAGGAGTGACAACGGCTGAAGGAGTTGGCACAAGTTCAGGTTCGGGTGGAGAACAAGTGGATGTAAAAGGCAAAATGGGCATAAAGTCGATATTATCTTGCGAAGTAGAGGTAGATGGAGCGGGTGCAGGAATGGGAGAAAGAGTAGTGGATGAATCGGGATCATGGTCGAAATACGCCGGTTTGATCCTATCCACTGATATATTTTCTACTTTGCTCCCCTTCTGTAAAGTGAAGTATTTGCGGTAGCGTTTTAATACGAGGAAGGGTCCGTCATAGCGGGCTTGTAACGGACTACGGTGTGAGTCGTGCCGAATTAATACATGAGAGCATGTCTCCAAATCCGCAGGCATGTAGGTTGGACGGGGAGGATGACGTGGCAAAGATGGCTTCCATGCCTCAGTGCACTGACGAAGGCGTGCCAGGAAGGTGTGCTGGTTCGTAATTTTTGGAGAAGGAAGTATAAACTCACCAGGTATTCGTATGGTAGAGACGAGCTCAGCAGTGGAGCATTTGAGGTCTTCTTTGTACGAAGTTCGGATGCCGAGGAGGACAAGAGGAAGAGTTTCGGACCAATTCTCCGGTGTTCCATGGGCCATAAGAGAAGCCTTTAGCTGCCGGTGATAACGTTCCACCATGCCCTGAGCTTGCGGATGATAACTACAAGAGCGAAGACGCTTAGAGCCGATTAGAGTCATAAGGTCCTTCCAGAGGTGAGATTCAAACTGCCTACCCTGGTCTGTGGACACGGTCGAAGGTGTGCCAAACCTGGCTATCCAGTTGTACAAAAATGCCTGAGCAATTGTTTCGCTAGAAGTATCTCGCAATGGAATGGCTTCTGCCCATCGAGTGTATCGGTCTATGCAAGTTAAAATATGTGTGAAACCATTTGAGGGTGGTAAAGGGCCGACTAAATCAACGTGTACCTGGTCAAAACGTTCACCAGGGGGAATAAATTGCTGAAGAGGTGCGACAGTGTGCCTGTGCACTTTGGATTTTTGACAGTTGAGACACTGCGTTGTCCACTGTTTAACATCCTTTAGTAAGGACGGCCAGACGAAATGCTTGCCTATTTTGACTTGACTACCTTTTACCCCTGGGTGCGACACGTCGTGAATGGTGTGAAACACCTTTCTGCGCATGGGGGTTGGTACTACTGGACGAGGATGTGCGGAAGAGACGTCGCATAAGAGAGGCGGAAGACCAAAAATTTCTATAGTTTGAATGTCGTAAGAAGAGGCAGGAGGGAAAATAATCTCTTCGAGTTGCTGCAAGCGAGCCATTTCGACGAAATCGATGTCAGGTAGGGGAGAGATTGCGTTAATTCGGGATAGAGCATCGGCAGGAATGTTGTCTTTTCCTTTTATATGGCGGATATCAGTTGTGAATTGGGCAATAAATTCCAGGTGGCGGGCTTCACGAGGGGACTGTTTCACTGTGGAAGCTGTAATGGCATGCGTGATGGGTAAATGATCAGTTACAACATGGAATTCACGACCTTCTATAAAATAACGGAAGTGCTTAATAGCTAAATAGATTGCGAGAAGTTCCCTTCCAAATGCGCTATACCTTGTTTCAGGCGGCTGGAACTTTTTAGAAAAGAAAGCTAATGGACGCCATTCGTTATCAATAAATTGTTGTAGCACGGCACCTGCCGCGAAATCTGAAGCGTCAGTATTGATCCTAGTCGGGGCTGTGTCGGAAGGAAATATAAGTAACACGGAAGAGGCAAGGGCTTCCTTGATGGCGGTGAAGGCATTAGTTGCTTCGTCGTTCCAATCTACAGTGACAGAAGCAGCAGAACCTTTACGTGGATGCTTAAGAAGTGCGTGGAGAGGGAGGAGAATTTTAGCAGCGGACGGTATAAAGCGATGGTAGAAGTTCACCATCCCTAAAAAACGACGAAGTTGACGCTGTTTTACAGGCTTCGGAAAGTCACGAATCGCTGCCACACGATCCTCAAGAGGACGTATACCTTCGGCAGAGATTGTATGTCCGAGAAAGGTTAGGGATGAAACTCCGAATTCACACTTGGAAGAGTTGACACATAGACCAAATTCGCTTAGTCTGGAAAAAACTTGCCTGAGATGTGAAGTATGTTCTTCCGGAGAAGCACTGGCAATCAATAAGTCGTCTATGTATGCGAAGACGAAGGGTAAACCGCGTAGGACTGAGTCTAGGAGACGTTGAAATGATTGACTAGCATTTCTTAAACCGAATGGCGTTCGAAGAAATTCGTAAAGACCGAAAGGAGTGATAATGGCAGTCTTATGAATGTCGTCCGGATTGACGGGAATTTGAAAAAATGCGGAAATTAAGTCAATTTTTGAGAAGATGGTACAACCAGAGAGGTGGGATGTGAAATCCTGTAAATGAGGTACATTATAACGGTCCGGGCGGGTGATTGCATTTAGGCAGCGATAATCGCCGGTCGGGCGGTAATCTCCATTTGGTTTGAGTACCATATGGGTGAAGCGTAGTCAGACTTTGAAGGTCGGATGATGCCCTTCTCTAAGAGAGATTCAAATTCTAGCTTCGCTGCTTTGAGTTTATCCGGTGCAAGTCGCCGAGCGTGAGAGAATGGAGGTCTGCCGGAAGTTTCAATGTGATGAACAACATTATGTTTCACAGGAGGGAACTTGGAGACTGGAGAAAGAAGCTCTGGAAAATCGGTAATTAATAATGATTCAAAAATATTATTAGATGGAGAAAGATGTATGCCACTGATGGAAGCAGACGCACGAATACAAGCGGATGAGAAATGTGTCTCAAAATCAATGATGCGGTTGTGGTTCATGTCTACAAGAAGGTTAAAGTGTGACAGAAAGTCGGCACCTATTATTGGTATGACGTCGGCTATCGTGAAGTCCCATATAAAATCACGACGGAATGAGAGCGTTAAATGGAGTCGTTTGGTACCATAAGTGTTGATGGTGGTGCCATTGGCGGCGCGTAGAGAGCCGGATGCTTCTGGAGCATGAGTTTTTCCGAGGATGGAACGTGGTACAGCTGAGATTGAGCTCCCAGAATCTACGAGATAAGATAGTTTGGTGGAGGGATCGTAAACACAAAGTAAGTTTGACGCTTTTGAAACCACCCCGAGCGTGTTTACGGAGTGGTGTTTGAGTTTAAATTCTCGAAAGTGCAAGGCTTAAGACATGACCGTGTTTGATCTCCAAAACGCTGATGATTTCTACAAATACCCTGCTGGTTATGTGACGGAAATTGAACCATGGCCTGAGAAGTAACTGGAGAAGAGGCGAACTGACGCGAAGGAGTAGGTGAACGACGATATGAACGTCGTTGCATAGTTGGAGAGCGAGAGATATGACCGTAATTGTAAGCAGAATAAGTATTTGGTGCAATGGGAGGAGGCTGGGGGTATGAAGGAGGTGGTGAATAAGGATGATGAGAGGATGAAGGATGAGGATACTGTTGAGGTTGAGGATATTGTTGTTGAGGATAAGGATATTGTTGTTGAGGATAAGGAGGGGAAGGAGGAGGGGGGGAAGGAGCAGTGGAACGCGCCTCCAATGCACGCATTCTATTAGTTAAATCCATGATAGTGTTCTGCAACACCTGAAGTTGGGACACAATATAAGCATTTTCTGTGGGCGACGGTTGTCGAAGTGCATTGACTGACTCATTTACATGCGAAGGAGACGCTGGTGTTAAGTTATTATTGTCGGTGGAAACCGTGATGTGCGAAACTTGTGAAGGTATGTCTGCTGTCGTAATAGGTTTCGCTTTACAAACTCTATCTGCATAGGTAGCGAGTTCTTGCAGTGAACAGTTGGGATCGACCGTTGCTAAACGCAGTTGCATCTCTGTAGGAAGTTTTTGTAGGAAGAGATGGCGGACAATATGTATACAATTACCTACGGGAGGACCATCAAGGAGATTGAGCATATCAGATAACAGGACTGAGGGCAAACGATCACCAAGAGAGCCTCCAGTTAGAAGTTTTTTTACTTTTTCAGCATCGGTTTCTCCCAGCCGGTTTAAAAGTTCGGTTTTAAGTTGGGTGTAGGGCTGGTTGTGAGAATGTAAGGAAGGTAAAACATCCTTTAGGCGCTGTAAAACGGGAACAGGCAATATGTTTAAGAGTGCCCTAAAGCGGGCAAGTTCATTCGTGGACTCGAGCTGGAGCTCGAGCAGCGTAAATGTGAGATCCAAATCGTTGTTAACAAACTTACCAGTATATACACCAGATGATTCCCTGTCTGAAGCAGGCTGTTGGGATATAACATTCATATTTTCAGTATTTGCAGCGTCAGGAGGGGACATGATTACGAGTATCAATAATATAAAATTTGTAAAAAAAATGAAAAAATTTTTTTTTTAAAAATTTGGCGAGATAACGAGCTAAAATGCAACTTACGTAAGCTAAATACGAGAAATATAGTGGTCGGAGACCAAAAACAGAGTAAATTTTTACAAATAGGTATATAAATGTTAACAAAAATATATATTAGGCCGCTTTTATGGGCCAAAATGGTTTAAAAATAAGTAATTTAAAATTGAAAAGGCAGGAATTCGACCTGTTAAAAATTTTAAAATTGTTTCGTAAAATAGATTAATGTTTTTAATATTATGAAAATAAACTTCTGCTTCAGGATGTGGATGCTGTGGATCCTTTGTAGTTGTAGAAATGCCGGGATAGACGACGGCAAAACTCCAGGGGCATCAATGTTACGTTGGGCGTAACGCAGGAATCAGAAGGCTTGAATTAATGATACAACTTTGGTCAGAGGTCAGAATCTATATTGACAGAACAATATACATAATTAATATATGGAAAACAATTAACAATAATAATAATAATAATAATAATAATAATAAATAATAATAATAATAATAATAATAATAATAATAATAATAATAATAATAATAATAATAATTACATTGTGGAAAATAAATATTAAAGTTATGCATGAGAATTCAGTTTTCTGTTTATATTTGACATTTTGTTTTAAGGGAAACTATTATATAAAATATATAAAATTTTGAGCGTAAGTCTTTTAGTATAACCAATAATTTATAAAAAGGTTATTTAAATGTAAATAAATATAATGTATAATAAAGATTATTTTATATGGAATGTTTTTCACTAATATAAGCATGCAG
This sequence comes from Trachelipus rathkii, assembly GCA_015478945.1. Taxonomy (NCBI): domain Eukaryota; kingdom Metazoa; phylum Arthropoda; class Malacostraca; order Isopoda; family Trachelipodidae; genus Trachelipus; species Trachelipus rathkii. Next base: position 11,434 of record JABUQX010087985.1, read on the forward strand.
CACAACACAGAATTATATAGTAATACGAGATCAAAATATGATACACAAGAACTAGGTTTAGTAATTAACGCACCTTGCTAACAATCGAGGGAAAAATGTTGTAACGAAAGTTTTAATAGCACAAAATAATATCAAAGAAGTCAGTGGTGCTTCATAAACAAATGTGAAAAGGATTTGGTAAACTGTTTCTGAGATTACACTGAGCTTGGCAGTTTTTGACGAAAGATTTGAAATGCTTCTTGAGGAGAAATGGCGGCTGTTGTTCTATTGAAGAAAACGAGATTTTCTGATCACGTGACAGGCCGGTCCACAATATTCAAATAAGAAGAAGAACGGAAGGTAATAATATATATATATATATATATATATATATATATATATATTTATATACGTATTATATATATATATATATATATATATATGTATATTATACATATATATATATATATATATATATATATATATATATATATATATATATATATATATATATATATATATATATATATATATATATATATATATATATATATATATATATATATATATATATATATATATATATATATTACAGTTGTCACCACCGCTCACGGGCAGAGCCCTATTCAAGGAGGGGGTGTTACACATCTCATAAGTCAACAACTAAAGCAAATTACGTAGATGAGCGACAGACGGCTTCTAAGTGGGGAGATTAAATCTCAGCAGAAACACAGAAGATGGAAGATAATTACTGAACAGATGTGGCAGGAAAGAAGGGAAAGCACCGCAGCGCCAGCCTGGAGTTACCAATATCAACAAAAAACTCATGTGCAGACACAGCACCCTAGTGCTACGAGGCGACGTAAAGGTGGGAGGAGCGCGGGTGATAAGCTCCTCGAGCACCTGCCTGCGGTACCTATAGAAAAGAGATAGCGCGCCAATCGCGCTGTAAAGATAGAGGGTCAAGTGAACTGAAAGTACAGAAATAGTTTACAAGCCTTTTGGCCTTGGACTCGACCCTATCCAAAACCGGGTGAAACCAGAGCCCCCCAGATATGAGAGCACTACTAAGAGCGGATGAGGCCCTTGTATAGTTGGAGCAACTGAGGAGAAGAGGGAAAAAGTCTCGCAGTCTAAACAGAACTCCCAGTTTTTGAGGCCGCCGTAGCAACCGCGTTGTGACGTGAGGTTTCCAAGCACAATTTTTGTTTATGTTAAGGCCAAGGATCTTTATATTGTCAACAGGAGACACGAGAGAACCGTCGAAAGAAAGTTAGAAGGTGTCCTAGAGAGGGAGATTTGTAGATGTTGAGTTTTTAAAGGTTCAGACCAATTTGACCCGAAATTCTATCCAGATCAGCAGAGTAGATTAAGATGAAGACGAGAGGCAATTCGAGAAGTAAAAGAAGGAGCAGAATTGAAATGAGTTGAAGAATGAAGGGCTGAGCTTCAATGGGAGATAAGACAGAACCCTGAGAACACCACTATTGACAGAAAGAAGAAGAAGTCGCCCCACCAACAACAGCCGATATTGAGTGATTTGAAAGAAAAACTAGAAATAAGTGCTGCTAAGAGAAGGAGGAAACCCAAAGGAGAGGAGCTTGGAGAGCAGTGACGCGCCATACCCAGTCAAAAGCTTTGGGATATGTCAAGCGCCACCACGCGCAACCCTGCAGTCTTAAGGGCGGAACCCAAATCGCAAGATGGCGGTGCATATCGCCTGTAGACCCGAGCGCTTCGTGCCGCACCGGGCTATCGTGGAAAGAAGTGAATATATATATATATATAGTTATATATATACAGCATATATATATATATATATATATATATATATATATATATATATATATATATATATATATATATATATATATATATATATATTAAGGTTACCATATATATATATATATATATATATATATATATATATATATGTATATATGTATATATATATATATATATATATATATATATATATATATATATATATATATATATATATATATATATATAGCACTTATATATATATATGGGGAAAGAGGTTGGCATATATATGTGTATATATATATATATATATACTAAAAATAAATGTACCGATTAAAAGTACCGAATTTTTCGGTATCGGTACACAAAAAAACAAGTGGGCGATACCGATACATCGGTACTTTAGCAACAGTGTTGGCGATACCGATACCGGTACAAAATGTATCGCCCGATACAAGTACCCGGTACATGTATCGCGGTACTGCCCATCTCTGTATATATATATATATATATATATATAAAGTAGAAGGACATATGGACAGTAGTGGCAGGTGGTAATAAGATATATATATATATATATATATATATATATATACATATATATATATATATAGAAGGTATATATATATACATATATATTTATATATATATATATAGTAGCATACACTTATAGAAGATTAATTAGATATATTATTTATCTATATATATATATATATATATATATATATATATATATATATATATATATATATAAGTTTTCATATAAATATATTATTATATATATATATATATATATATATATATATATATATATATATATGACAACTAGAGTAGGGAAACCTCCACTATTTTTCCTACAATAATAGTCATGTAAAGAAAGAAACCATTTAGGAATTTAGGAGAAACAAAGACATGAAGCAAAGAAATAAGGAAGGAATTTTTATGTCTGCTTCCTTATATTTAAGAGGTATGAATGATGAGGAGAGAGAGAGAGAGAGAGAGAGAGAGAGAGAGAGAGAGAGAGAGAGAGAGAGAGAGAGAGAGAGAGAGAGAGAGAGAGAGAGAGATAGAGAGCAGAGAGAGAGAGAGAGAGAGAGAGAGAGAGAGAGAGAGAGAGAGAGAGAGAGAGAGAGAGAGAGAGAGAGAGAGAGAGAGAGAGAGAGAGAGAGAGAGAGGGCTGAATATATATGAGCCTTTGAGTGAGGCTATGCTGAAAGGTAGGAGTGAAGAAATTTGGTTTAGAAGCTACAAGGGTTTAGTTTCAGGGATGAGTGAGAGAGTCAGAGCTAGAGAAGGTGTAGCGATAATTATGAAAGAAGAATTATGGGAATATGTGAAAGAAAGTAAATTTATTAGTTCAAGATTAATGTGGATAAAAATGAAATTGAGAAATGAAAACTGGATATTTGTAAGTGCATATGAACCAGTAAATGATAGTGCAGAGGAAATAAGGAAGGTGTTTTTGGGTGAGCTAAACGAATGTTTGAGTAGTTTTAATAGGAATAATAAAGTGTTTGCAAAGTGATATATATGCACTGGTAGGTGATATAGAAGTAAGAGGAATAGTTGGCTCTTTTAGAGTAGAATATGTTCAAAAATTGTAAAATGTTGTTAGAATTATGTGCTGCTAGGGAGATGATGATAAAAAAACCTATGGTTTAATACATGTAGTATAACCAAATATACATAGGTTAGTGGGTTCACTAATGATCGTACTCTGTTTGACTTTACATGTGCAAAACAAAGGGAAAAAGATAGGTTGTTAGATTTGCAACGTCTTGGAGAGGAGCAGATGGAGGTATATCACTATCCATGTAAATTACTACTCAACCACGAAATGTGGTACCTTTAATAGTTCAAAAGAAATATGGTCTCAGTAATTGAATGAAATATGTCAGGTGATAGGTAAGCTCTCATATATAGGTAAGTATTTTCAATGAGGGAACAATAGAAACAAATTTATTACAATAGTTGAGAAACAAATACGAAAATCTGATCATAGATTAGAGGATGCGAGATTCACGAGACTCATATGGTATGTTGATATTTAAGTTTATTAGTATTCACAAAGAGCTCCTAGTCTCCAGATGGAAAGAGCTCTTACTATTTAAGAAGTAATCTAAATAAATAAACTTTGCGCCTACATTTAGGAATAAAATACTGAAATATTCTGTATATTATTTATAACTAATGTTAATCCTCATCAGTTTAATAAATTTAATGTGAAATATCGATTATTGTAACTTTCTGTGATTAACCCTATCTGGCATTTGAAAAACAATGTCATGGCAGTTAATGATATTAATATTATTTTCATTTAATATTTCTTAAATACAAAAAAGGTAATTATAAAGCCCTAAGATGTAACAAGCGGTAGCAAACTTGATAAACTTACTATAATATCATTTAATTACGTGACCTGTTTCTCTTTTAATATTTTCTGAAATTCACCATCAATAAACAGCCATTCCAATATAAAGATAGGGTCCAATATTTGGATAGGGCTGAGCCCAATTTTCACCCCCCTAAAAACGAACATAAAATTCGGAATTTTCAGCCGATTTTGACCCTATAAAAACTAAACTGTAGATGTTTTTGCCCTCTAAAACATTATTTTCGGGTGTTTTTCTGTGCCTGTAGTCATTCTTTCAGAATTTTCAATTTTTCAAAAACCCATGTTTTTGACATTTTTCGTATCAACTTCCAGAAATTTTTTTCGAAATAACTTCAAACTTGAAATATGCATAGATGGGTCCATTACTTACAATAGTCATAATTGTTTTTTCGATTTTTTGAGCTTTCTGCTCAGCGTTGTCCAATTTCCAAACCGACTTTTTTTTAATTTTAAAATGAAAAATTGCGATAATTTTTTTCCTGTTCGGGCGAAGTGGATGAAATTTTCAGGACATATGTAGTCGGAAAATATGCACATTTTTTTTACTTAGATAATTTCTTTGTATATGCATTAGTTTTGGATTTGTTCTTGGAACAAATTTTCAAAAAAAAATTTTTGGAAATTTTTTAAAAATTTTCTTTCGAGTATACAAAAAAATTAATTATCTAAGTAAAAAAGATGCATCTTTCCCCAATTATACAAGCTTTAAAAATTTGATATTGATGGATGAGTGAAAAATATATATTAGTCAAATTTTTTTGCATTTATCCCTCCAGAAATTAAATGTTTGAAAAAGTGAAATAATGATATATATTTTTTTTATACTTGTCCGATCAACATCAAATTTTCAGGGCTTATAGAGTCGGGCAAGATGCATCTTTTTTACTTATAATAATTTTTTTTTGTATACTCAAAAGAAAATTTATTAAAAATTTCCAATTTTTATTTTTTTTTTTTTGAATAAATTTGTTCCAAGAACAAATCCAAAACTAATGCATAAACAAAGAAATTATCTAAGTAAAAAATGCAGATCTCCTCGACTACATATCTCCTGAAAATTTAATTCACTTCGCCTTAACAGGCAAAAAATTCATATTCGTGTGTAAGTGTTTTGCCTATTTCTCTAAGAGATCCAAATAGAATATAATTGAAATCTCAAAGGGACAAAATTACTCTCTAGAGCACAAGACTCAAAAAAAATAAAAAATATAGTAATAGAAATACATAATTTGTTCGAGCTGATATGTGTGCTTGAGGTATATTTGGAGGAATGCGCATTGCTAAATTGCCATATTCTAGAGGTATTATAGTGCTTGATAGGATGATGTGGCAATTAGTGTGAAGTCCTCCCTGTCTACATAGTGTGTTAATATGGCATTCAAGTTTGTGAGATTACTTGGCATAATCCTGAATTCAAAACATAATAATTAATAGATTTAATATAATTAATATCAAAGCAATCCCCTTACAACTACCAAATAAAAACATAAACCACTCCACCAATATCCGTTATTAAAATCATGGATAATTCAGCATACAATATTAATTAAATAATTAATTGTATTTATTATTTAATAATTGTATTTAGTATTATTTTTAATGACTCTAACTATATTTAATTAAATTGTATTTCAATAGTTCATATCTCAAAGGACACTTAAAAATTAACTGTGTTTAACTCGATTTTGAATCAGACTGATTCATAAAGATTAGGGAAAACTTTAAATTTTTGTTTTTCAAACCAGATATTGTCTATGTATTTGTATATGACTACTTCATCATTAATTGACAATTATTATAATTAATAAAAATTTATGTCATTCCTTTTATTGTTTATTTATTATATATATAACTAAATTTGTATTTTCTAATGGTATTTTGACATAAATTAGTTTGTAATTGAAATTGTATTTTTTGTAAAAACATTGGTTTATGTGATAATAATTGACAATTCTGAAAGATGTAACTTAATATATACAGATACAAAAAACACATACCAAATAATTAATTAACGTTTATAGCATGATGTAGCAAAAGCAGGCTACAGTTTATGATGTTTTATCAGTTGTCCCATCGATATACGAGTGCGTGTGGTGCCTATGAATTACAAGTCTCCGTGAGTGTGAATTCTTGTTATTATTGACTAATGAGTGGTAATCGGAATGGAGCGAATGTGCTAGTTGTCACATTCTTTTCTTTTGTGAGTTATATAAATTATGTCTAGAAGATTAAACCAGCTTCAGCCAACGTAGCAAATGATTGATAACTTAGAACACGATTTAGACTAAAAATCATGTTGCGGTAGGATCTAACGCATATATTAGTTTCGATTGAAATTAATCTCAAAAAACACTGAGAAGTCGAATGTTCACTTATAGTAACTTTGCGAAGGAATGTTATGACTCTAATTAAACCTTCCCCGTAAGCGGAATAAATTGAAAACAAACCATCTTTCTTTTGGGGGGGTTCAAAATTCTCTTGAGTTCAGGTCTCTCACAACAATATATAAAGATAGGGATTATAAATTAAAGCTTGGTTATTTATAATTATTTATGGCCTAATATCAACAAAGAGAGTATATAGGATGGTGATGAGCATGGTTGGAAAAGGACTCAAATTATATTATATATAAGAAAATAATTACCATAAAAAATAACGAAATGTAGCAATATTAATAGTATAAAAAATGATTTTAAATGTCTTCCACGTTTAAGGTATTTTAGATTATATAAATTAATGAAATATATTACTTAATTATACATTATTGATTCATTTAGACATACATATAGTGAATTAAATTTAGTTAATATAATCTGTTTGATTGTTGTTAGTACGATATTTGATATGCTTAGGTTCTAGATTAATTTATATTGATTATAGTTTTCTTAATTATATTATATTATTATAGTGTAGTGTTAGATTATGTTATGATGTGTGTTGATGTGTTATGATGATGCAGTTGATTATATGTATAGTGTGTGATGTGTGTGGCGTGTGTGTGTGTGGTATGTTAGGTTACTTTATGTATATGTTTCTCAAAAAATCACATATAAGTTGATATTATAATTAATATTATATATGTATAATATTAATAATATTTAAATATAATAATTATATTATATTATATATATTATAAATAATTAAATAATAAAATATTATTATATTAAATATTATTTAATATAATATATAATTATAATTAAATAAATTATTATATATATATATATATAAATTAAATAATTACAATTATAAATTAAATTTATTATATAAATAATTTATTATTATTTTGTAGTTCTGATCGTGTATCACGTAAGATTGACATGTGGCCTCATATGCATACTGTCTGCAGGTAAGTTTGAAACTTCTAATTTTTAGTTACATTTGTTAATGGTTGCTGTATGTCAGTTATTCTAGGATGATATACTATTTTTGTTTAGTTTTTTAATATTACAATGTTAATGTAAATTAACATTAATATTTTAGAGATATGTTTTGAAAAAGTGTTTGTTATATTTTCATTTAACTTGACGTATGATATTTTTAACAACAACAGCAACAAAAAGGAAACAAACAGCAACAACACACACAACAACAAAACAACACAACAACAAAACAACACAACAACAACAACAACAACAAGCATTTTCAACAAACAACATTCCGCAACTAGCAACAAATACAACAAACGCTACATTTCAACAACAATAGCTATAGCCAAGAATTTATTTTTATGTTATGTTTTACAAACAAGATACTTATAATATGCTCTTGAAATCAATAGATAATAGCATAATGATCAATAGACTCACGAATGGGTAGGAGGGTGGCTAGAGGGCAGTTTGATTAACTGATTTATTGCTTAGGGGTAGTAAAACATAACAATTTAAAAAATATGACTTGAATCAGTAGGATGAATAGATGTCATAGATATAGATCATGGAAGAGTGAAGGGTAGAAAGGGCAGTTTGATTAACTGATTTACTGATTTACTGCTTTAGAGTATGTAAAAATACAAATTTTTTAAGTTATAAACATAAAATAAATAATTTTTTATAGTAAACAAAAAGTTTTAAAGAAACAAAACAAAATAAATAAGTTTTGTGTTATAGTTATACAAAATATGACTTGAATCAATAGTAATCAGATCATGGAAGGGTAAGGAACGGTGGTTTGGGATGGTACTTTGATTTTACTGATTTACTGATTTACTGCTTTAGGGTATGTAAAAATGCAAATTATAAACATAAAAAAAGAGTAAATTTTTTAGTAAGAACAAACGCTACATTTCAGTAACAACAACTAAACCAAAGAATTTATTTTTATGTTATGTTTATACAAAAAGATACTTATATGAAATATGCTTGAATCAATAGATCATTAGACCAATAGATCATGGAAGGTATAGGAAGGTGGTGGAAGGCAGTTTGACTTTACTGATTTCTAACTGCTGTTACTGATTTAATGATTTACTGATTTTACTGATTTACTAATTTACTGATTTCTGATTTACTGATTTAGGGTATGTAAAAATGCAAATTTTTTTAAGTTATAAACATGAAAAGAATAAATTTTTTAGTAAAAACAAAATGTTTAAAGAAAACAAAACAAAAATAAATAAAAGTTTTGTGTTATATTATACCAAATATGACTTGAATCCAATAGATCAATAGATCATGAGGGTAGGAGGTGGTTTGGATGGTATTCTTTGATTTACTGATCTTACCTGATCTTCTACTGCTTTAGGGTATGTAAAATGAATTTTTTAAAGTTATAAACATAAAAAGAATAATTTTTTTCAGTAAAAACAGAAATGTTAAAGAAAAAACAAAATAAATAAAAAGTTTGTGTTATGTTATACAAATATGACTTGAATCAATAGATTCAATAGATCAATGAATCAATAGATCATAGATCATGGAAGGGTAGGGAGGGCAGCTTGATTACTGATTTACTGATTTACTGCTTCTGGGTATGTAAAATGCAAATTTTTTAAGTTATAACATAAAAAGAATAAATATTTTAGTAAACAAAAATGTTTTAAGAAACAAAACAAAATAAATAAAAGTTTTTGTTGTTATACTTTATCAAAAAATATGACTTGAATATGCAATAGATAATAGATCATAATCATGGAGGGTAACGGAAAGGTACTTTGATTAACTGACATTTACTGATTTTTACTGCTTTAAAATCAGTTACTGATTTTACTGATTTACTGCTTTAAGGTATGTAAAAAAAATCGCAAATTTTTTACGTTTAATAACATGCAAGGATAATTTTTTAGTAAAACAATGTTTAAAGAAACAAAACAAAATATAAAAAGTTTTGTGTTATGTTTATACAAAATTGACTTGAATAATAGATTCCATAGATCAATGATCAATAGTATGGCAAGGGTAGGAGGGCCAGTTTGATTTACTGATTTACTGATTTACTGCTTTAGAGTATGTAAAAATGCAAATTTTTTAAGTTATAACATAAAAAAAAAAAAATAAATAAATTTTTTAGTAAAAACCATAATGTTTAAAGAAAAAAACAAAAATAAATAAAAGTTTTTGTGTTATATTATACAAAATATGCTTGAATATAGAATCAATAGATTCAATAGATCAATAGATCATGGAAGGGTAGGAGGGTGGCTGGATACAGTTTTGATTTACTGATTTACTGATTTAGCTGCTTTTTAGGGTATGTAAAAATGCAAATTTTTTAAGTTATAAACATCAAAGGAATAAATTTTTTAGTAAAAACAAAAATGTTTAAAGAAACACAAAATAAACTAAAAGTTTTTTGTGTTAGTGGTTATACAAAATATGACTTGAAATTAATAGATCAATAGATCATAGATCATGGATGAATAGATCATGGAAGGGTAGGGAGGCAGTTTGATTTACTGATTTACTGCTGCTACTGATTTACTGATTTACTGATTTTCCTGATTTACTGATTTACTGATTTAGGGTGTAGGTAAAAATGCAAATTTTTAAGTTATAAACATCAAGGAATAATTTTTTTAGTTAAAAAAATGTTTAAAAGAAAACAAAACAAATAAATAAAAGTTTTGTTGTTATACAAAATACAAAATATGACTTGATCAATAGATCAATAGACATCATTAGATCAATAGATCACGGATGGTAGGAGGGTTGGCTGGAAGGCAGTTTGAATTTACTGATTTACTGATTTACTGCTAGGGTATGTAAAAATGCCAATTTTTTAAGTTATACACATAAAAAGGAATAAATTTTTTTAGTAAAACAAAATGTTTTAAGCAAATAAACAAAATAAATAAAAGTTTTGTGTTATATTATACAATATGACTTGAATCAATTAGATGCAATAGATCAATAGATCAATAGATCAATAGAGATCATGGAAGGGTAGGAAGTGGGTGGAAGGCAGTTTGATTAACTGATTCTACTGATTTACTGCTTTAAAGGTATGTAAAATGCAAATTTTTACGTTTTAAACATTGTTGAACCCTAACTTTTTGGAGTAAAAACAAATGTTTAAAGAAACAAAACAAAATAAATACAAAAGTTTTTTGTGTTATGTTATATACAAAATATGTCTTGAATCAATAGATCAATGATCAATAGATAATAGATCATGTAAGGGTAGGAAGGTGGCTGGATACAGTTTGATTTACTGATGTTACTGCTTTAGGGTATGTAAATAATGCAATTTTTTTTAAGTTATAAAATAAAAAGAATAACTTTTTTAGTAAACAAAAATGTTTAAAGAACAAAAACAAAAATAAATAAACGTTTGTGTTATATTATACAAATATGACTTGAAATCAATAGATCAATGATCAATAGATCAATAGAGCAATAGATCATGGAAGGATAGGAAGGTGTTTTGATTTACTTTTCTGATTTAAAACTGATTTACTGATTTATGATTTACTGATTTACGTGATTTTACGTTTGATTTACTGATATTACTGATTTACTGCTTAGGGTATGTAAATAATGCAATTTTTTTTTTGTTATAACATAAAAGAACTAAATTTTTTAGTAAAAATAAATGTTTAAAGAAATAAAAAAAATAGATAATTTTTTATAAATAAAAATAATGTTTAAAGAAACAAACAAAAATAAAGTAAAGTTTTTGTGTTATTGTTATACAAAATATGTCTTGAATCAATAGATCAATAGATCAATAGATAATAGATCAATAGTTCATAGATCAATAGATTCATGGAAGGGTAGGAGGATGGTTGGATACAGTTTGATTTTACTGATTTACTGATCTTAGACTTGTTTACTGTTTACTGTTTACTGTTTACAGGTATTGTAAAAATGCAAATTTTTACGTTATAACATAAAAAGAATAAATTTTTAGTAAAAACGAAATGTTTGAAGTAAATTAAGTTGAGATTTGATTAAAAATTATAATTTACACACAACTAAAACATGAATAGAATGTAAGAGGCGAAACTACAAAATAGGTTTTGAATATTTTAAATAAGTAAAATTAAAATAAATATATAAAAATAAAATTAAAAAAAAGTGTAAAATTAATTGAAATAGTAAAATTAAATAAATTAATTAAAAATTATAAAAAAGTATAAAAATAAATTTCAATAAGTAAATTCGAATAAATAAATAAAATTTACATACAGTCTAATTGACTGTTTCTGATCAAAACAAGGTTTTCAAAATAAATTTAAACTAATAAAATATAAAAATAAGAAAATTAACTTCAAAAATAAAAATTAAAACAAAAATAATTTTTAATAAAATAAAATAAATAAAAATAATTAAAATTTAAATTGATAATATATAAGACAAGATAAAATGTAGAATGAACTGTAAAATAAACATAAGTAATCCGAATGTTTAGCAGACTCGAGACGGCGGCGATGGACTGCGGGGTGCAAGGGGCTTCCAAGTCAGCTGCCGACATGACTGGAATTTCCGAAAACCTTCGGAAAGTGGTTTCAAGTCTTTGCTTCGACGTGCAGGGCTTGTCATGGGAAAAATCCCCAAATCCTCCGGAGTTGGGGATCTTGACCTGAATTATGAACAAAACGCTAAAAAAAATGCTAAAAAAAGTAGCTAAAAATGCTAAAAAGTGCCAAAAATGCTAAAAAGTGCCAAAAATGCTAAAAAAGGTCAAATTTTACGGATTAGGTTGCCAGATTTAGCGACAAATCTGGCAAAAGTTAAAAAAAGTAGCAAAACATGTCTAAATAATGGTAAAATTAGTAAAAAGTACAACCTTGGACACGTCAAGCTTGAAAAACCGGACTCAGCGGGACCCCTTAGGGGGTAAAAACCCGCAAAAATAATAAAAATAAAAAATATTATATGTGTATTACTAAAAACCTAGTGACAGGTGGGGTAATAAGGGTCACAGGTGGGGTAATAAGGGTCACAGGTGGGGTAAAACCAGCCGGTTGCGGCATTTTAGCGGTAGTTGTGCACCCTATACTATAATAATAATAATAATATTCTTTCAGAAAATCAAACTCACCGCAGATATCACAGATAATCACAATGGATACATGTATGCGAAGATTTGTCAAAAAGAAGGAGCGGACAAAGATGCCACCCAAAAATGTTTAGATAGGTAATGTGTTCTTTAATTTCATATCTATCATAGGAGAGCATCACGAGAGCTTTCGGCTAGCTGGTGTATTGTCTTGAATTCGTGGTGACATAAAGGGAAGAATTTTGTCTTCCTGGAGGGAAGGTATTTTGCATTCGTTTATTTAATAACTTTTAAAGGTATTAGTAACCATCGATGCAAATCCTACCTCGTAATGTATATAAGTGAAAGAAAGCATAGGTGAATTTTTATCAGTTTGGAGTTAGATTTCAGAAAGATAATTGCTGTGATTCACTTTAATCCTACATTGCTATCACTTACTGGTAAGTTCGTTACTTGTGTTTAGTTCTTGTAAAAAGAACTTTGAGAATGAATATTTTTGCTTTGTTATTTTGATTCTTATTTAAAAGATCATTTATTATTTAATCATTTAGAAATATTCCTCAAACTTATTTTTTGTAAACCTTATTTCGTCATCTGGTTCGGGCAAGCAAATCATCTCCTTTTTAAGCCTCTGCCAATATAATTTTAAACTTTATTTATGTGGATCATTGAGTTCTAGATTTATATTCTTCTTTTTTGTCTCTTGGATAAAGTTGACTGACTAATAGTTAGGGAATTTTCATCCAAACTCTTGTCTATAAGACAAAGGTGTGCAGCAACTCCGCTTGAAGTAGTGGTCCAACTAGCTGCATTTCTTTCTTTAGTATCGTTATCTCTAGCGCCGCTACATTTTTGGAAAAGTAACGGAAGTGGAAGAGCAGGTAATATATATATATATTAAATATATATATATTATTGTATATATATATATATTATATATATCTATATATATATATATATATATATATATATCTATATATATATATTATATAT
>JABUQX010087985.1:35000-42100 GCA_015478945.1 Trachelipus rathkii
CCGTGGAATACCCACCTCTCTAACTCTAATTCTAACCTTTTGCCTCCTGCCTGAGACCCAGATGGCTAGGAATTCATCCACTAACTCGTTTAATATATATCCAACTATAACTTATTCATAATTTCCGTCTAAAGGGTGGAGTATGTGCCTATGTTAACAAAAACACTCCTGTAACACCCGTCTCGAGAATTCTCGAATCTCGTAACTTCGATGTTCTGTGGCTTAAAATCTTTCTTGCCTTCTACTGACAATAAGGTTCTTGGTGCTTCTGGCTACTGTTCTCCTACAACAGAACAAGATTTTCCACGGCTTTTTGAATACCGTTACTACTTCTCACGAGACTGTTACATCTTCTCATTCATTCCAGAATCACTGAGATTTCTCTCTATTAAGGGGATTTCAGTGTAGGCACCAACACCTGAAATGGCTGGGTTCCTCTCAAGTACTGATTTAGGTGGGGAGGAGGCCGAATCAAGTTTAGCATCTCAAACGATCTGGAGCAAACTAATTAAGGAACCCACCAATAACCACATTCCGGATCGTCCCAAACCAAATAACTTGAAGAGCACACTCTGACCCAGTGTTTCGTACACGTAGGTCCACTCTCGTCTATAAATACACTCCACCAGTTCGCGTACTCTATTGGGTAAATCTGACCATAACCTTATATCTCTTAATTTTAATTATTTCTCTCCACAGCTCCATCCTGGCCCTACGCGGATTTTCTCTGGCACCTCTTGAATCGGGCCGCCTTGGGGCCTGCGTTCTTCTTACGACTACTATAATTTGGAGTGACTGCTTTGTCTCGGTGACGCTTCAACTTCTGCCGATAAGGTGGGAGCTGTAATCCGTTTGAATGGGATGAGTAGGTTTATCCTTCTTTCGAGAGCTAATCTATTCTCTCCTCATTAATCCATCTGGATTCGATCGTGCTTGATTCTCAATGGCCATCCAGGCTAGAGACAGAGTGCGTATGGGCAGTGAAAATTCTCGTTCTCCTATCAGTCTTGCTAATTTTCATTCTGCTAAAAATCGTTGCAGGGATACTCTCCGACGAGCAAAGCGGGCTTTTTCATCAAACGAAAGTGCGCCTAGGACGTCTCTACCTGGTAAGGAGGCATTAATCCAGTACTGACAATCTTTCTGGCCTTTGCCAAAGAACATCTCTAACCAATTCTTGTAAATCTGTCTTTCCTGCTCTTATTCGCTCTGATGGTTCTGTTGATAATTCTCCAACTGAAAAGGCCAATCTCTTCGCCTCCTATTTTCCTCTAACTCAAACCCTGGACGATTCTTGGCAGGAATCCCTCCTCCGGCTTCTTCTCCTCTCAGGTGTCCTATGTCCTATTATGCCTTGTGATACATTCGATACGGGTGCGATGGGACTGCCTGAAATCTAACGAAAACCGTTAGGAAGGGCGGGTTGCCCGGATTGGACTAATTCCCTCCCGAGTTTATTGAGGGAGATGAGTGCTCGCGTGCTATCAGCCCGCACCCTCGTTCAAACTATCATTCTTCTATGTCTCAATACTAAGCACTATTCCCTCAGTGTTTGGAAGCCACGTCAAACAATGTCCAACCTATTCCGAAAAAAGGAAGCCGCTCTGTCCTTCCTAACTATCGCCGCTATAGCTCTTACTCTTATTCTTTTCATAAGATCTTTTGAAACTCTTTCTCAACTCTCATTTCTATGATCAATCTGGATCTCATTCACTCTTCTTTCCGACGCCAGTAACGGACCTTTCGCGCTCGAGGTCTACTGGCGATAATACTTTCCTATCTTACTGATTATGGTTTTCCGCCCTTAGACTACGGGGAGACTTGCGTGTGGCGCTTGACATAGTCTCAAAGCAATTGACCTGGTATGGCACGCGTCACTGCTCTCCAAGCTCCCCTCCTTTTGGGTTTCCTCCTTCTCTTTGCTTACTTATGTCTACTTTTCTTTCCAGATCGCTCAATATCAGCTGTTTTTGATGGGGCGACTTCTTACTTCCCTTTTTCTTGTCATAGTGGTGTTCCTCAGGGTTTCTGTCTTAATCTCCTACTTTATTCCTACTTTTTCATTAAATGTCTTGCTCCTTGCACTTCTAACTATTGCACTCATATAAGCCGATGACTCGACTCCTTCATTCTTCCACCTCATTCCATTTAAGTATTATAATATTACTGTCCTTCTTTTACACTTCTAGAATTGCCTCTCGTACTTAAATATTTCCGATTCTATTCTCGCTGATCTGGATAGAATTTCCGGGTGAGGTCGTCTGAACCATTTGTATGAAAGTTCAATTCTTTAAAAAACTCAACTTCTTCACAAATCTCCCTCTCTAAGACACCATTCTAACTTCTCCTATCCTCTTTCGACGGTTCTCTAGTCTCTCCTGTCGACAATATAAACATCCTTGGCCTTAAACATAAACAAAAAAATGTCTTTGAAACCTCACATCACAACGGTTGGCTAGGGCGGCCCTCAGAGAAGCTGGGAGTTCTGTTTAGACTTGCGAGACTTTTTTCCTCTTTCACAGTTACTCCAGTTATCCAAGGGCCTCATCGCGCCTTGTTGGAGTACTGCCTCATATCTGGGGGGCCTCAGGTTTCACCGGCTTTTGGATAAGGTTTGAAGTCAAAGGCCAAAAAGACATATGCAACTGTCCTGTTCTTCTAGTTCAATCTTGACCCTCCTATTTTGGCGGCCCGCGAATGGTTGGCTGCTTCTATCTCTTTTCTGATAGGTAACCTAGCGGCAAGTGCTCGAGGCAACTTCCACTCGCGTGCCACCACTTTAAGACGCCCTCGTAGCACAAGGGGTGCTAGTGTCGGCACCATGAGTTTTGGTGTTGATATTAGCAACTCCAGAGTAGTTCGCTGCGGTGCCTCCTTCTTTCCCGCCACCTCTGTTCTGTGGACTTCTCTTCCATCTTCTGTGTTCCTACTGCATTTATATCCTCCCTCAGACTTTAAAGCCCGAGTCTGTCTCATCTGCGTAAATTTGTGTTTAGTTGAATTTTTTGTTGTTTTTTACGACCTCACCCTTATTCTCCTTGAATGGGGCATTGCCCGTGAGCGGTGGTGAATTACAGTAAAAAAAATATATAATATATTAATATATATTATATATATATATTATTAAATTATATATATATATATATAATATAGTATAATAATATATTATATATATATATATATATATATATATATATATTATATATATATATATATATATAATATATATATATATATAATATTATAATTTATATATATATAATAGTATATATATATATATATAATATAATATATATATAAAGTATATATATAATATATATTATAATTATATATATATATATATATATTAATATATAATATATATATATAGTATATATAATATATATATATATAATTTAGTTCCTATTTCCAACCCAGTCATCCACTCATCTGTTGGGCAAAATAATAAATTTATTACCTTCCAAGTGAGGAACCCGGAGTTTTTTTCAGCTGGGATGTTCAACTTCCTCAGATCTATGACTTGCTCCAGTGTGTTATTCAAGTTGGACATATAGTTACTGGTAAGTTTTTGTAATCTCTGTTTATGGGGAGGTGCAACTATTTCTTAATTAAGGGCACGCCCCAATTTCCTCCCCCCTGAAAATTGTACATAAAAATTCGGAATTTTCCAGCCGATTTTGACCCTATTAACATCAAATCTGGTAGCTTTCTGTTCCCTCTAAAACGTTATTTTTTGGGTGTTTTTCTGTCTGTAGTCATTCTTTCAGCAATTGTCAATTTTTCAAAACCCATGTTTTTCAAAATTCAATTCAATTCAAACAATTTATTCAATACATAGAAAATACAATTTAGTTATAATAACAAAGATGACATAAATTTTTATATTATATGTCAAATATTTTGCACTTTCAATACATCAATCCATTAATAACCAAAATTAATTTCCCTAGTATGTGAAATTGGGTCTACTAATTGCAACACAGTATTGGTGGTCCTTGTGAAACCTGAAATACATTTAATAATAGTGAGCTTAAAAATAACTAAAACCATAAAAATAATAATAATAACAATAATATTAATAATAATTGAAAATGCTTTATTCAGAAAATAACAATATACATTATTAAGTTTAACATTATTAACAATATTTGTTGAAGTAAATAACAAAACTTATGGTATAACAATTTCTGAGAAGGGGCTGACTAAATTGCACACAAATGACCTTAAATACTTGAATATGCATAGATGGGTCCATTTCCTATATTGTCCACAATTGTTTTTTTTTTTTTTTTTTTTTTTTTTGAGTCCGTTTTGTGCTCAGCGTTGTCCTATTTCAAAAACCAACTTTTTTTGGATTTTAAAATGAAAAATTAAACGATAATTTTTTTCCTGTTAAGGCGAAGTGAATTAAATTTCCAGGGCATATGTAGTCGGAAAGAGATGCTAAGACATTTTTTACTAGATAATTTCTTTGTTTATGCATTAGTTTTTGGATTTGTTCTGAAACAAAATTTAAAAAAAAAAAAAATAAAAATTGGAGAGTTTTATAATCAATTTTTTTTTGTATACGAAAAAAAATATTATTCTAAGTAAAAAAATTCAGATAATTTATCACAGTCCCAAACCTGAAAACTTTGAGTTGAGTAAGCGTTTGGTAATGAAAGGAAAATACGGATATCACAAATCATCAATTTATATACCAGTTAGGTTGCAAGAGATTTGAAAATGAAAAAATTAATCGATATAGACATTTTTCTACTCATCCCGATCAACATCAGAATTTTTAAAGCTTGTATGTCCGAGCAGATGCATCTTTTTACTTAGATAATTAATTGATCTGTAACTCGAGAATGAAATTATTTTAAATAAATTTCCAAAACCATTTTTTTTGAAAATTTGTTCCAAGAACAAATCAAAACTATTGCAGATACAAAGAAATTATCTAAGTAAAATGTGCAATATTTTGCGCCGAGAGACTACATAGTCCTGAAAATTTCATGCCACTTCGCGCCGAACAAGGAAAATAAATACGCAATTTTCATTTAAAAATTACACAACAAAGTCGGTTTGAAAAATTGGACAACGCTGGAGCAGAAAGCTCAAACTAACAATCTATTGACTAGTAAATCGAATAAGTAATCCACCCATCTATGCATATTTCAAGTTTGAAAGTATTTCGAAAAAAATTTCTGGAAGTTGATAACGAAAAAATGTCAAAAAACATGGGTTTTTGAAAAAATTGAAAAATTCTGAAGAAATGAATCTACTAGGCACAGAAAAACAACCGTACTGCACCCATAAACTCGAAATATGTTTTTAGAGGGCAAACACACTAAGATTATTTTTATAGGGTCAAAATCGGACTGAAAAATTCCGAAATTTTAAAATGTTGTTTTTTAGGGGGATGAAAATTGGGCTGACAGCCCTATCTACCAAATTTGGGCCCTATCTTTATATTTGGAATCGGCTCGTTTATATGAAAATAAAGCAGTGAATTTCAGAAAATATTAAAAGAGAAACAGGTCACGTAATTAAATGATATTAAATAAGTAAGATTTGATCAAGTTTGCTACACCAGCTGTTAAACATCTTAAAGAAGGGCATATTAAATAATATTACCTTTTTATGTGTATTTAAGAAACCTAGATAATGAAAATAATATTAATATCATCCCTAACCACTGCCATGACATTGTTTTCAAAATGCCAGAGTTAGGGTTATATGCACAGAAAGTTACAATAATTACGATTAATTTCACATTAAATTTATTAAACTGATGAGGATTAACTATTAGGTTATGAAATATATACAGAATATTTCAGTATTTTTATTCCTAAACTGTAGGTCGCAAAGTTTTATTTTATTAATAAATGTAGATTACTTGTCTTAAATAGTTAGAGCTCTTTCCATCTGAAGACATAGAAAAACTCGTTATTGAATACTAATAAACTTTAAATATCACATTACCATAATGAGTTCTCGTGAATCACTCGCATCCTCCTTAACTATGATGAAGATTTTCGGGTATTTGTTTCTCACAACTATTGTATAATAAATTTGGTTTCTATCTGTTCCCCATTGAAAATACTTACCTATATTGAGAGCTTACCTATCACCTGACAATATTTTATTCATATTTACTGAGAACCGATATTTCTTTTGAAGCTATTAAAGGTACCCCACATTTCGTGGTTGGAGTAGGTAATTTAACATGGATAGTGATATAACTCCATCTGCTCCTCTCAAGACGTTCAAATATAACAACCTATCTTTTTCCCTTTGTTTTTTGCAACATGTAAGTCAAACAGAGCATGGGGGGGCGTCATTAAGTGAATCCCACTACCTATGTATAATTTGGTTATCCACTACATGGTATTAAACCATAGGTTTTTCTTTAATCATCATCTCCTAGCAGCAGCATAATCTCCTATACAACTTTTACAATTTTGTAGACAATATTCTCTCTAAAAGAGCCCAACTATTCTCTTACTTCTGATATCACTACCAGTGCATATATATCACTTTGCAAAACACTTTTCTAACCTTATTCCATTAAAACCTTACTCAAATGATTCGTTAAGCTCACCCAAACACATTCCTTAACCCTTCTGGCGTTGTCATTTATACAGGGCCGTATCACTTACAAATATCTGTTTTTCAATTCGCCATCCTCTCAATCTTCACACCACATTACATTGAAATAGTATATGTTAAAATCTTTCTTGACATATCTTCACTATTTCTTCTTTTAGTTATTAACTCTAACAAATCTCCGGCCATGACTCCTCACTCACGCCCGAAAACTAACCACCTTGAAGCTTCTAAGCCAAATTCTTCACTCCTAACGTTTCAGCACATAGCCCTCACTCAAAGCTCATTATATATTCAGCCTCTGCTCATCCTCTCTAACTCTCTCTCTCTCATCTTCGTCGGAACATCTCTATGCTCCTCGCTCTCATCTCTCTCTCTCTCATCTGCTTCTCTCTCAATCTCAGAACTCTCTCTCCTCTCTCGCTCTCTCTCTCTCACTACTCATCTCTCTCTCTCTCTCTCCCTCGTCTCTCTCTCTCTCTCCTCTATCTCTCTCTCTCTCTCTCTCC
>JABUQX010087986.1:0-5000 GCA_015478945.1 Trachelipus rathkii
TATCCATGTGCAGGCCAATTATGTTGACTCTCGTTGGAATTGTTCAAGATATATTGATTTTTTTCAGCTTCTACACTAGATGGGGCAGTGCTGTTGTCATTCTTCAAACATCATTCAAAAGTTCCAAAGTCTTTGTCAAAGACTAGATGGGAAGCTCATTCAAGGGCCACAACTGCAATACTTGACAGTTACGACGAAATATTTTCTGCATTGCTTCAGTTATATATTGATGCCACAAAGGGTGAAACAAGAACTCAAGCCAAAAACATTTTGAATAAAATGGAGGAACTAGAATTTATGATAATGTTATATTTTTTGGGTTATTTGCTGGATGAAATTCACAAGGTTAGTCAGTCACTGCATGACCCAAAAATTAGCCTAGGTGTATGTAGTAAATTATATGCTTCACTTTCGGATTTTGTTAAAGGTTCCAGAAATCTATTTGATTATTTTGGAAAACAAGCAAAGGACAAATTGCCTGATGTTGATTATAAGAAAAGCAGGTCTAAAAGGAGGCTTATATGCGAAGATGATGCTTTAGAGAATCTTCCGCCAAGAGACAAGTTCAGAATCAAAACATTTATACCTGTGATGGATGCATTAGAATCAAATTTGGCACAAAGAGCATCAGTAGACAATAATGCTGCAAAAAGATTTTCCTTTTTAACAAAATTAGATGCTACAGAAGAAGAGATTCGAGAAGAAGTTAATACATTAAATCAAACATATCCTGAAGATATGGACATGAACTTTGCTGGAGAACTCGAGCAGTTTCATAAATATGTTAAACATTGTCAAAACCATGAACATGATAATCTGACACATCAGGATCTGTACGACATAATATTTAATGATCATGTCCAATCAGCATTTCCTAATGTAGAATCAATTCTGAGAATGTTCCTTTGTATGATGATTACAAATTGCCATGGAGAAAGATCCTTTTCTCAAATGACGAGGATAAAAATGAATTTAGAACTATAATGTCTCAAACTAAATTATGTTAACTGAGCCTCATGGGCATAGAAAGTGACAAGCTACGCAGTTTATCATTTGATGACATCATCGGTGACTTTGCTTTGTCAAATACAAGAAAAAGAATATTTTAATGTAGATCATGTTGGCGAATTCTTGGAAGTCAAACCTCCTATATATTATTATATATAGTATATATATATATATATATATATAATTATATATATATATATATTATAATATAATATATATATATATATATATATAATTATATATATATATATATATATGCAGTTGTTACACCACTCACGGCTATTCAAGGGGGGGTTTTACAAGCCTCAAAAAGTCAACAAACTAATATAAATTACGCAGATGAGCACGACGCAGGCTTTAAAGTGGGGGAGATTTAAATTCAGCAGGAAACACACACAGAAGAGGAAGAGAATTCCACCAGAACAGATGTGGCAGGAAAGAAGGAAGCACAAAAGCAAACTAGCCTGGAGTTACCTACATCAACACAAAACTCATGTGGCAGACACAGCACCTCTAGTTTTCTTCTACGAGGGCGGACGTAAAGGTGGAGATACGGTGAGTGATAGGCTCCCTGCGAGCACCTGCCGCTGCGGTACCTAAAAGAAAAAGAATAAAGCACCACATCGCGCCGCCAAAGTTACGAGGTCAAGGGAAACTGGAAAAGTACAGACCAAGTTTATAAGCCTTTTTTGGCCTTTGACTCGCCTATCCAAACGCCGGGTGAAACCAGAGCCCCCCCAGATTGAGAGCAGTATCCATACAAGGGGCGGATGAGGCTTTGTATAGTGGAGAAACTGAGAAGAGAAAAAAAAGTCTCGCAGTCTAAACAGAACTCCCAGTTTCTTTGAGGCCGCCCTAGCAACCGTTTGTGAATGTGAGGTGTTTCCAAGGCATTTTTTGTTTATGTTAAGGCCCAGGATGTTTATTGCAAACAGGAGAGACGAGAGAACGTCGAAAGAGATAGGAACGTTGGAAGGTGTCTTAGAAAGGAGATATTTGTGATTTGTAGAAGTTTTTTTAAAGAATTGAATTTCCAAGGTTGAGAGACCCACCGGAAATTCTATCAGATCAGCGAGAATAGAATCGGAAAGATTAGAAGAGAGGCAAATCTAGAAGTAAAGGAAGGAGCAGAATTGAAATGATTGAAGAATGAAGGGCGAGTCCTCGGCATATGAGTGAATAGAGTTAGAATGTGCAGGTGAAAGATCATTAATGAAAAGTAAGATAAAGTAGGAGACATAAGACAGAACGCCTGAGGAAACACCACCATTGACAGAAAGGAAGAAGAAGTCTCCCCATCAACAACAGCCGATATTGAGCGATTTGAAAGAAAACCTAGACATAAGAAGCAAGAGAAGGAGAACCAAGGCAGGGACTTGGAGAGCAGTGTTACGCGTGCCATACCCGGTCAAATGTTTGGATATGTCAAGCACGCAAGTGTCCCCGTAGTTCCTAAGGGCGGATAACAAACAATAAATCAGTAAGATAGAAAGTATATCGCCAGTAGACCTCGAGCGCCGAAAACCGTACTGGCAATCGAAAGAAATGAATAAGATTCCAGATGATCTAAGAAATGAGAGTCGAGAAGAGTTTCAAAGATCTTAGATAGAATACAAGAAAGAGCTATAGGGCGATAGTTGGAAGGATCAGAGCGGCTTCCTTTTTTCGGAATAGTTTGGACATGAGCGTGCTTCCAACACTGAGGGAAAGTGTTAGTATTGAGACATAGAGAATATAGTTTGAACGAGGGGCTAGGATCAGTATTGGAAGCACACTCCTCTCAAAAATCGGGGAGGAATGCCACCGGGCCACCGCCTTCCTAACGTTCGTAGATTTAAGCCATGCACGCGATCGAATGTAATCACTGGCAAAGGCATAGGACACCCGAGAGGAGAAGGAGGAGGATGAGGAATGCAGAATCGTCCAAGGGTTGAGTTAGAGGAAAGATAGGAGGCGAAGATAAAGGGCTTTTCAGTTGGAGAATTAACAACAGAACATCAGATCGAATATTAGAAAAAGACAGAATTTACAGGAAGTTGTTAGAGATGTTTTTGGCAAGAACCAGAAAGATTTGTCAGTAGGAAGACCAAGGAGTTAGCGCACTTTCGTTTGATGAAGCCCGCTTTGCTCGAAGAGAATCCCTGCAACGCTTTCTAGCAGAATGAAAATTAAGCCAAGAGTGATAGTAGAACGATTTAATTTTTTTCATTTTCGTACGCTGTCCTCTAGCCGAATGCTAGAGAAAAACACGATCGAACCATGGCTTATGAGGAGAGAAAGATTTAGTCGAAGAAGGAATGAAACTGCTCATCCCATCAACGATTACAGCTCCACCTTATCGGCAAAAGTCGAAGCGTCACCAGAGACAAAGCAGTCATTACAATGTATAGTTAGCGTAGAAGCAACGTAAAGCCCCAAATCGGACTCGATCAAAGTGCCAGAAAAAAACGAGTAGGCAGGATGGAGCTGTGGAGAGATGTATTAAAATTAAGAGATATAGGTTGTGGTCAGATTTACCGATAGGAGCAAAAGTGGTGTATTTTAAGAGAGAAGGACTAGTGGTAAAAACCTAGTTGGGGGAGGTTTTTTTGGGGGGGGGGAAAAAAAAACCTATAGGGGGTTTCCCCCCCCCAAAAAGTTTGGGTGGGGGGATCCCCCCAAAGACATTGTTTGGAACGATCCGGAGAATGGGTGTGGGGTTCTTTAATTAGTTGCTCCAGATCGTTTGAGAATGCTGATGATTCGGCCCTCTCCCCATCATAAAATCAGTATGAGAAGGACCCACAACCAATTCAGTGTTATGTTACTATTGAAATCCCCTAAATACGAGACCTCAGTATTTGGATGAGAAGATATAACAGTCTCTGTTAGGAAGTAGTTAGATATTCAAAAAAGGCGTGAAAATCTTTCTTGTGAGGAGACAGTACAGAAGCACAAGATTTATTGTAAGAAGGAAGAAAGATTTTAAGCACAGAACATCGAAGTTAGGAGATTCGAGATTCTCGAGACTTGTTACAGGAGTGTTTATGTTAACATAGGCACATACTCCACCTTTCAGACGGAAATTATGAAATAAGTTATAGTTGGATACATTAAACGAGTTAGAGGATGAAATTCCTTAGCTATCTGTGTCCTCAGACAAGAGAAAAAGGTTAGGGTTAGAGTAGAGAGGTGGTATTCCACGGATGCAGAATTAGAGTTTAAGCCGCGATGTTAGTAAAGTCTATAGAAAGCCCGTGCCTGCGCACATCTGCCATTACACCACGCACACACAACCACACCAAACCAAAAACAACAAACAAAGACAAACAGACAAAATAAAAAAAATACAGGTTAAAATTATTCACACACTAAAAAACCGTAAATGTTAAAAACGATAAAACCGTATTTATAATAAATATGTAAAATATGAAAAATTTAATAAGTTTAAAACCCTCACGCACTCGTAAACCCTCACAAATTTACGAAAAAAAAATTACAATTATTCAACATAAAACTGTTATGTATAAATTAAATATATAATTGATAAACGTAGGTGCTGCGCTAAAACCCGTTTAAAATATTAAAAAAAAATAGAAACACTAAAAACGTTAAGTTAAAAAAGACAAAGAAAAAATATACCCTAGTACTATTAAACTCGTTATTAACAATTCTAAGAACTAAACTATTGGCTACTACAACAACTAAGAAAGTTGTCAAATTAAAAATTAACTCGGGCGGGGGGAATGCCAACATAAAAGGGAATGACTTTACACAAATATCGGATATCTTTCACATCATTTAAAGGGATGATCAATTATCCATTCAAATATTAAATCCATAAAAGTTCAACAAAATTACAATATAAGAATGAGTGAAGAGCGTTCATTATATTCTCAATGAGACTATTTCAAGTACAGGCAAATAACTAACATTACTTACAACGCCCAGGCTCAACTAACCATCGAGTTCTGGAGGTATTCAAGCAACTTAACCTACTTACGCATCCTTAA
>JABUQX010087986.1:10000-27500 GCA_015478945.1 Trachelipus rathkii
TATCTTTCTTTGATTTTTCGTTTTTTCTTTGATTTTTTATCAGATAGAGAAAACTTTTTTTTAACGTTTAACATAGTTATTTGATCACTTTTAAAATTTAACTCATTCGACTCTATATACAGTACGCGCCCTAAAAGTGGAGAACATTAAACACTAAAAAAAATTTATTCACTAAATTCACTGGATTACTTAAAAAGCACTTTGCACACTGGGTTGCATCCAGACACTAAAGCTTGTTCCTGCTCTTCAGTAAATTTAGTGGTATTCATTGAAGGCGAATCATCATCCGATTAAGAAAACTCGTCAGAAAGGTATGAAGCTTGATGGCGATCTCTCTGGTACGATTTTGAAGGAATTATGAATCACAAAGAAGAATACAGTTTGAATGAACATAATCCAGTGATTGTGGCATGAGGTTCTCAATTGTAGTAAACATATCACTATAATGAAGTTGATTCCTCTCCATTCTTCCAAGATACAATATATATATATATATATATATATATAATTATTATATATAATATGAGCCTGCTATAGTAAATATATATATACCTGATAGTAAGTTATGTAGATAGTAGTTTATATACGTATAAGTATGTATGAAGGGTAGAATATAACGTATGTATACTAAATGCGAGTATAATTAGTACTATAATATGAAGAGTGAGTAGCATATAGATAGTCCAGTATACAGTATACTATAGGTCGTAGAGTAAATAGGGATAGGTGTAATATAAGTAATAATAATAAGTATAAAGTATATGATATCATTGGTATAGTCAGAGGATTATAATAAGTAGTAAAATCGAAGAGTAGCAGCGGTAAGTCAGAATAGGTATATATAGGTATTATATAACAGAATGGACAGGTGGAGGAGGGATACAATCATGAGGTAATATCTTTTAAGTATATTGTAAAGTAGTAGTAGTATACGCTATTGTGGGTAATAATGATATATACGATAACGGAAGGCGGACGAGAAATGAACGATATTAATTAAGTGCGCGTAGACGTATGGTAGTTAATATAGTGTATGAGTATATTAGTATATTAGATAGCGAATAATGAGTTATTTTTTATTGATTAGATTCATAATCACAGGAACGTAGGTGAGTAATTGTGGATTAGGGATAACTTAATAATATAGAACAAATAGTTGGTAATTTATATATATAATATATATAGCAGTATTATGCCCGAGATTGGTCAGTGGCTGATAATATATATCTATATATATATATATATATATATATATATATATATATATATATACTATGGCGATAGGTACTATATAGTACTACTAATATATATAGAAGAGCAGTGGTATTTCGGTCACAGCATGTTATAGTACGTGCATATCCAAATATATACTGTTTGGACGAATTCAGTTGTTATCCAAGGTAATTCCACCCAGTGAACAGTAGCAGTGTAATCGGGGTGCAATTGATGTAAAGACGTATAATAGGCGACATACATAGTAGAATGAGACTTTCTTCTATTTAAGAGAGAGAAAATGGTGATGTTTCATATCTGAAGGATGTAGATCTGTGGGGCATCTTTGCCGGTAGAATAAGTTGTTAGATAATCGGTAGTGTTGAGAAAGTAGTCATGGTTAAAGACTGATGGCCTTTGGTATAGCCGGGGTATTGAACTGTGTGACTAATCAATTTCCCATACATTCCGTATGTTCATCTTATCGTGCGTT
The DNA here is from genome assembly GCA_015478945.1 of Trachelipus rathkii. Lineage (NCBI taxonomy): Eukaryota > Metazoa > Arthropoda > Malacostraca > Isopoda > Trachelipodidae > Trachelipus > Trachelipus rathkii. Next base: position 11,706 of record JABUQX010087986.1, read on the forward strand.
TGTAGGAAACAAACACAGAGTGGCATACAAGTGTGAGCGTGGCTTTGAAGGGCTGCAAGATTGTTCTACCAGGAACGTGCGTTAGACATCAAATTAACCAGCATTCTAGAAATGGAATAGAACAGCAAATAAAATATAATAAAGCTTTTGTGCACGCTCCAAATAATTTGGCGCTAACAGAGCAACAGCTAAGAGGAGGAGGATTCGGGGTTGTACATGTAGTGTTCGTGGGTGACGCGCGAGTTTACCGGTGTCGGGGTCAGCATCATGATATAAGAGAGTGGAGTGTTGCTAAGAAGTGCTGAATTGGCACTATTCACTATCAGATCGCCGGAGATCATAGTCGCGAATTGAAATAAGCCTATTGTGGAGAGATAACGGGAAAGAAGCAAATGCAAAGATTACCATAACACAGTGTTCAAGCGATCAGAAGTTGAGGGATTTAGTTAGTCTCTATCTGTACGTGATATAAGGGAAAGCATTAGTTAATAAGGCCCAAAGGAAGTGTGCGCGTATAGCTTTACTGTTGAGTAGGAAATGAACTCCCGCTGCATATTTAGGAAAAGGAGACAATTAAATCCAGTACAGGTTTCGCTAGTTTTCGAGAAGTATAGATATGAGCTATGGACGATATGGCAGTTTATTGCGTTGTGGTAGAACTGGAAAGTCGCCTAATGAGGGCAAAATCACGTCAACACTGCAGGTAGCGAAAGCCTCATTGACCGACTTGTTGCTTTGCCACGCAGCCGAGCGAGGAACTGCGAATCCAGAAGAAATGTGCGTGGGCGTTGGCGGGTATATTCGATCGGGCTCGTTGCGTACACCCGATGTCTGAGAGCATAAGTAAGCGTGTGCCAAGGCAATATGCGGAAAAGAGATATAAACAAGCATCATGGTTTTCCTTGCGTGCTATCACACAAGATAGCAAAAAACCTACGATAAGTTAAATAATGATGAATATCAAGTAGCCCAGAAATTCCGCAAATACTGTGGGATAAAAGAATCATGTATTAACGTTTGTCGAATGTCGGTCGCTTTAGAGAAAATTAATGCAAACATCCACAAAGCCCTGTATGCCAGGCACCATAGGGCTGAACGATACACAAGGCGTGCAGGTCAGGAGTGTTTTAACGGAGAGGCAGCTTTGGTGTACACGGATCGATAAGCACATCATTTAAGAAATTTTTCCTATTGAAAAGGAACCACCTTGCACAAGAAAAGGCGTCTTTTCAGTTGCATTCATGCGGCATGTAAGTCGTCATTCATCATGGCTATGATATTGATCGCGAAGTACTCTGCAATGTTTGAGCCAGTTGTAAATGCTCTCCAATCCAAGACCTTGGATAGCGTCAAACCTTGCAGCACATTCAACATATTGTGAAAATGGTTAGGAGCCATCGGCAGATGAAGAAAAAATCCAGCCGGTTAAGTTGTTATTTCAATGCTAATCAAATCGCCGAGCAACTGGGACTTGATCTGAATATAGCACGGATTTTTTGGTAGGCAGCAGCACCGCAGCAACCCTCCAGCAACAAATCTCACGGAGTTCTGAAGAAGATCCTTAATAACTCCGTATCTAGAATCTATAGCCTCTTCTTTGGAATTACGGTATTCGACTAAAATACACCTGCTTATGCATTGACATATCTACATCCTTTCCACATGCCACTCATACCAATCGATGAGTTAAAGGAAAGACACCTTCACTTTTATAGTTTTTAACAACTTAGAAGGCATAGAAGAAGGGCTAGAACTTTGGTACAAAATTGGAAGGACTAAGTAAACCGATAGTGAAGAACTAAAAGATCCTTTTTGTCTCCCAAGTCTTAAAGGACATGAAACTTTCTTTCCGTCGACGAAATAGGCTTTGATGATACTCTACGCCAAGCCCATGCACCACCAGTACAAGTAGAACACTCTATTCACTACTCTGCGAAGGATCAGATTGGCTGCGAAGTAACTGTGGAAGGCCACAGGTGAAACGGAACTGGCTATGCAATGAGTGGCTAAATGAAAGAGAATACTATGGTGGTTTTTGACAATCTATGATGTATTATCAGGGATGGCAATTTTGGTGATTTATTTTGGTCGCGGTTTGGTTGTTTATGTTTTTTTTTAAAAAATCAATTTGTGATTTTTGTTTATTTTTTATTTATTTTTTTTTCTATTTTTTTAGAATTCGTTACGGTCCACGCGGATACTATAAGTTTTTGTACATTTGCAATTATTAATTTTCGCGTGACGTTACGAATCACAAAAAATCAAAAATATCAGAAAAATCAAAAAAAAATCAAATTGAATTGTTAAAAAAAAAAAGTCAAAAAAAATGCACTAAAAAATGCAGCAACTCCCATGGATATTTTATTCAACAACAGTAGGTGTATAAAATTGCGTTTGAAACCAGAGGAAATTACATATTTTTATATAATATGCAATTTTGCAACTGGCTTAGATTGATGAATTTTCTATCAATGCATATTGTATTTGATATTTTCTATTGTCTGTTAAATAAAAAATATATTTTTTAAATATTATCATTTAATTATCCATAACAATATTTTCCTAGTTATAGTCTTCCTTTCTTATAATATATATAGTTATAAAATGTTATAGGTTATATTAATAGTGGTGAATTATGAGGAAGATATAGATACGTAGTATATATATATTATAAGTATATATAAGTAGCGGGATTATATATATAATACTTGGGTTGTATATATATATAAATATTATCATATAATATTATAATATATATAGTATATATATGTGATAATTAGTATATATTAATATATTATAGAGGCATCTAAAATTTTAAGGCTGCACCCCCCTAGAGCTGGAAGCTGGCTACGCCATTGTATATATTGTATAATATATAATATATATATATATATATATATATATCATATATATATATATATATATGATATTATTATATAGTATATATATATAAGTATATATATAGTATATCTATATATAATAATTATTATATAGTAAAGTATAATATTATAGTATATAGGTATTGATAATATATAAATCTATTTTATATATATATATTAAATGAGTAATATTATATATATATATAATATACTATATATATATATATAAGTAAGTAGCATATTTTATATGGTATAATAGTATACTAGTATATATATATATATATAATATATATATTATATATAATGATATATAATGACGATGATGATATATATATATATTAGTATGTATGATATATATTATAGATTCTACAGCTATTGATATTACAGAGGGTACTATGGAGGATATACTATATAATAATAAGTTAAGCAGTTGTATATATATTATATATATATATATATATATATATATATAAGTATTATATATATGTATAATTAGTAAATATATCCGAGGTGTAGTATAGTAATAGTCGTCAGTCGTGGAGTAGTATAACTTTTCCATTTTCGTTAGGACTTGCTATAAGCCCACTCGTGGTTATCCAAGCTAAAAATACATAATTATCTACTTGTAATGGCCCAAAGATCTTCATATGTGAAGAAGAAGAAAAATTCCTGGATCTAACTTTGAAAGCGTATAACTATTATTTCAATGGATATTATTTTACCTTCACTGAGGAACATTTCGATAATCTGGCGAAGGTTCTGAATATTCTGCTCATAGCTATGATAAGCATTTCGTTTCCCTCCTACTGCTACTATGAATACTTCTTACTTCAAATACTATCACTACATACTTCTTATCATAATTAATAATAATAATAAATATTAATTATTAATTCAGAGTGTTTCTAATTTTTTAACTAATACTTGTTATAATTATTATTATTTATATTATTATTATTATTATTAATTTTATTATTATTGTTATAATTATTATTATTATTATTATTATTATTATTATTATTATTATTATTATTATTATTATTATTATTATTATTATTATTATTATTATTATTATTATTATTATTATTATTTATTATTATTACTGTTTTAAAGTTATTATATTACTACTCTCTATATTTTACTTATTAATTTATTAGTAATTATTATTGTTATTATTATTATTATCTTTAAATTATTATATTATTATTATCTATTATTATTATGTATTAATTATTATTATTATTATTAGTTTATTATGTATTAATATTAATATTATTAGTACTAGTATTGATTTTTATTATATTATTAGTTATTATCTATTATTAGTATTATTATATGATTATTATTATTGAATAGTTATTTATTATTATTAATTATTAATTATTATTTTATATTATTATTATTATTATTATTTAATTACTTATTATTATTATATTATTTTATTATTACTTTTATAATTATTATTACTATTTATAATTATCTATTCTGTGTCAGTCTGTATTATTTTATTATTATTATTTATTATTATTATTATTATATTATTATTCATTATTATTATTATTATTAATTGATTATTATTATTATTATTATTATTATTATTATTATTATTATTATTATATTATTATTATTATTATTACTTATTGTAATTATTGATTATTGATTATCTATGTATTATTATTATTATTATATTATTTATTTATTATTATTATTCATTATTCTTATTATTTATTATCTATTATTATTATTATTATTATTATTATTATTCTATATTATTAATTATTATTATTAATTGATTATTATTATTATTATTAATTATTATCATTATTATTATTATTATATATTAATTATTATTTTAATATTATTAATTATTATTTATTAATTATTATTAAATTATTATTATTATTATTTATTATTATTATTATTATTATTATTATATATTATTTATTGAAATTAATATTATTATTCCGTATTATCTTACTCTACATGACACTGCAATCGAGAATAAATACATAGTAATTATTTTCGTATGATTAACTACGCAGTCTCAATCTCATTGGGCCATTAAATAACTGTTTGGGACTTTTGTCGTCGTCTATTTAATAAAAACAAAAGAAAAAATGGAAAAATTAGGTGTTTTTCCCCAATTTGGGGGTTTTTTCCCCAAAAAAATGGGGAATGCCCCTATTAAAAAAAAGTGAGGGGAAAACACTTTAACCTAAATAAAATGTGTTAAAGTTTGTAGAATCATAAACTATATAATTAATAATAATAAAAATAATATATAATATAATAATAATAATAATAATAATAAATAATAATAATAATAAATAATAAATAATAATAATAATAATAAAAATATAATAATAATAATATAATAATAAATAATAATAATATAATAATAATAATAATCAAATAATAATAATAATAATAATAATAAATAATATAATAATAATTAATGATAAAAATATAAAATATAATAATAATGATAATATATATAATAATAATCTATAATAATAATAATAATAATAATAATAAATAATATAATAACATAATAATAATAATAATAATAATAATAATAATAATAATAATAATAATAATCTAATATAATAATAATATAATAATATAATAATAATTAATAATAATAATAATAATAATAATAATTAATAATAATATAACTAGTAATAATATAATAATAACTAATAATATAATAAATTAATGAATAATAAATAATAATAATAATAATATAATAATAATAGTAATAATACATAATAATAATAATAATAATAATAATAATGGTTCTTCAAATTTTATAGCTTTCTTGAGCTTCGGTCTTTCAAGGCGCCAATTACATAAGTGAGAACTTCTCTATAAGAGGATCCGAATATTGAATTCTCTACATTCTATGAATTAGATCATGTTTGGAGTCAGTCTAGAAGGCAAAGGATCTTCCGGCTACAACAGAAGAAAACTGTAAGAAACTATATATTCTATATTATAATATTATATATATATACCTTATAATATATACTTATATATATATATATATATCTATATATGTATATTATTATATATATACTATATATTAGTGATGGAACCGGATGTCAAATGCGGATCTTAAAGTAGATGAAGATGCGGATGCGGATCTTAAAGAGGATGAGGATGCGTATGCGGATGCGGATGCCGGATCTTTTAAAAGTAGATAGAGGATGGCGGATGCGGATGCGGGTCGCGGATGTTTTCTTTGAAGTTTGAAATAAAAATTATATATAGTATATTATATATATATATATATTATAGTATATATAAATATATATATATATATTTATATATATATATATATAAATATATAATAATATATATATATAATATATTATATATATATACTAATATATATATATATAATATATATATACTATATATTTAACAGTTGTCACCACCACTCCCGGGCGCAGAGCAACTTTCAAGAGGCGGTGTTGCCCCTCAGTAGAAATTTTCATAACCTAACTCGTAGAACTCGGAGTGAGCACAGACTAAAGTGAGGAGTGATTAAATTGGCAGGAAAGACAGGAGGATGGAAGAGAACTCCTCAGACAGAGGTGGCAGGAAGGAGGAAGCACCGCAGCGAACAAGATGGAGTTACCAATATCAACAACAAAACTCATGCGCCGACACAGCACCCCCTTTGTGCTACGAGGGCGTCGTAAAGGTGTGGTACGCGAGTGATAAGCTCCTCGAGAACCTGCGCTGGCAGAGGACGCTATATGAAGAAGAGATAAAGCACCAAACATAGCGGCCGTAAAGATGAACGAGGGTCAAGTGAACTGCGAAGTGCAGAACAGTTTATAAGCCTTTGGGCCTTTGACTCGACCTATCCAAAACCCGGGTGAAACCTGATCCTTCTGATATGAAAGCAGTACTCCATACAAGGGCGTGATGGGCCTTGTATAGGGCTGGAGCAACTGCCAGAAGAGGAAAAACAAGTCTGCGCAGCCTAAAACAGAACTCCTAGCTTCTTTGAGGCCGCCCTAGGAACCGTTGTGATGTGAGGTTTCCAGACTTTTTTTGCTATTATGTGTAATGGCCAAGGATGTTTATATTATCAACAGGAGAGGCGAGAGAACCGTCGAAGAGTAGGAAAGTAGAAGGTGTCTTAAAGAGGGAGATTTGTAGAAGTTGGTTTTTAAAGAATTGAATTTCACAAGGTTTAGACGACCCCACCCCGAAATTCTATCAGATCAGCGAGAATAGAAATCGGAAAGATTAAGACGAGAGCCAATTCTAGACGTAAAAGAAGGAGCAGAATTGAAATGAGTTGAAGGATGAAGGGTCGAGTAATCGGCATACGAGTGGATAGAGTTAGATGTGCAGGTGAGAAGATCATTAATGAAAATAGGAATAAAGTAGGAGATAAGAGCGAACCCTGAGGAACACCACTTTTACAAAAAAGAAGAAGTCCCGCCCCATCACAACAGCCGATATTGAGCGATTTGAAAGAAAACTAGACATAAGTAGCCAAAGAGAAGGACGAAACCCAAAGAGGGAGCTTTGGAGAGAGTGACGCGTGTCCATACTCGGTCAAATGCCTTGATTATGTCAAGCGCCACCACGCAAGTCTCTCCGTAGTTTCTGAAGCAAAAAACCATAATCAGTTAGATAGAAAAGTATTTCGCCAGTAGACCTCGAGCTTCGAATGCCGTCTGGCGATCGGAAGAAGTGAATGCAGACTCCAGATTGAATCTAAGAAATCGAGAGTTGAGTAGGGTTTTCCCAAAGAATCTTAGATGAGAATTACTAGTGAGATGCTATGGCGATAGTAGACAGGATCAGAGCAGCTTCCTTTTTTTCGGAATAGGTTGGATACTGTGCGTTCTTCAACACTGAGGAAAAGTATTAGTATTGAGACATAGAGAATATATTGAACGAAGGGGCGGGCCCCCGCCTTCCTAACGTTAATAGATTTCAGGAGCCCATACACCTCGATCAATGTAATCACAGGCAAAGACATAGGAACACCTGAGGAGAAGAAGGAGGAGGAGGAGTGCCAGAATCAGTCTAGGGTTGAGTTAGAGGAAAATGAGGAGGCCGAAGAGATTTCCTTTCAGTTGAGAATTAGCCCACAGAACCAAACAGATCGATTGAGAGGAGGAAAAGACAGAATTTCACGAGAAGTATGGTTAGAGATGTTTTTGGGCCAAGAGGCCAGGAAAGATTTACGAGTAGAGAGAAAGTCAAGGATTTTGGCAGGCGAGGCAGTGTACGTTTGATGAAACCCCGCTTGAGTAGACGAACGAGTACTCTGCAACTGATTTTCTAGCTGAACTGAAAATTAGCAAGAGTGATAGATAGAACGAGAATTTTTCCACTAACGATACGCACTGTCTCTAGCCTGAATGACCAGAGAGCAAGACCACGATCGAACCATGGATTACGAGGAGAGAAAGATTTAGTCGAAGAAGATGGAACCTGCTCATCCCGTCAACGATTACAGATCTCACTTATGGCAGAAGCCGAAGCGTCAACAGGTCAATGCAGTCATTCAATGACTGATTCAGGTGAGATGCCAGAGAGACGCAGATCAAAGTGCCAGAAACAAACGCCTCGACTAAGTAGCTGATTTATGATATTTATATAGGTATAGGTTATACTATATTATATATATAGTTATATAGTATATATAATATAGTATATAGATTAATAGTATATATAATATATATATATATATATTAATATATATATAATATATATATATATATATATATATCTATATATTATATTATATATATATAATATATTATTATTATATATAATAAAGATATATATACTAGCAAGCTGATATGTATATAATATTATGATATATATCTATATGATATATATATATATATATTATATATATATATATATATATACATATACAATTATAATCAAAATTCAAAATTACAATTATTTCCATAAACTCCCGATAAGATGCCAAAAACTATTTATTTTATATTCATTATGCAATGTAGTAAACTCCGAACATCCTCAATTTTTCAAAGAGATGCGCGATGCGGATGCGGATGTGCGTTAAGTGAGGATCGGACTGCGGATGCGGATCGCGATGCGGAAATGTCAATTTAGTTGCGGATGTTTCCGCAAATGCGGATGCGGATGTCAATGTCCATCACTAAATATATATATATATATATATAATAATATATATATATTTATATAATAGTATATATAATATAATATATATAATGATATAAGTTTTGAACGCTCCTCAGCTCAATATGTATCATAGAGAGTATATATAAATTAGTTAGCTTAAAGTTGTTCTTGAATCTAACTTTATTGGGTTAGAAGATGGCTCAACGGTAAGCGTCGAGTATGTGTTCTCAGTTTATAACATGCGGTGGTTCAACTCCTCAGGAGGCAGCAAATTTTTCTTGATCTTCCCGTAACTGTTCTTTGTTTACTAACTTATTAATTATCTCGGCGATTTTCTTGCACACTGTAAATAATAATATATATATATATATATATATTATATATATTAATATATATATATATTAGTTTTATATATATTATATATATATATAATATATAATATATAATATATATATATATATATATAGTATATATATATATAAATAAATAAAGTATATTAATTCTGTATGCAGTTAAGGAAGTATTTTTTTGTTGGGACGGGGAGAGCTAGGGCAGGCAGTTTAAATTAAAAACAGTGAATATTTGAGCCTCTAATGATTCTCTATCTCTGCACACTCTTTTAAAAATAAAAAACAGTATTTACTCAAGGTTTCTTGCCCCAACTAGAGTGTAAGCATGCCGAGGATATCTTCTTAGCCAGTGTAATTTTTAATATTCTCTTCCTGTTTATGTGAAATTTATTTCTTGCTTTTGGCGTCCAATGGGTAGTGAAAATCTTATATTTCTTCATCTGTTTCATTCGCATCATGTGAAAGTAATCACTTGTGTCAATATTTATTTACCCTTCATAAACTAACTTCTAAATCTTTTATAATTATGTTTTGTCCAATTTTCAATTTGGCGCAATAACGAAGCATTTATCGTAGATAAAGGGAAGGTTGGACAACCTCCGTCTAACCTATCTCATGGATAGTAATGACTATTTTCTTCATCGGAGTGTAAGCTTGAGCATCAAGTTCTGCAGAGGAGATACGGTCGACGACATCTGTTGGCAGCTGGGAAAGAGCGTGGAAGTACTTCCTCTTCTCCGGAGGTAGTTTTCCCCAAGATGAAACTGCTCCTTGTAGGAACTGAAGTCTCAGAAAATACTGGAGGCTTAACCTTGATCCCAGTGATAGTTTCTTCTTTCTGCTCTTGTGAGGAGACTGTTGATGTTCGATATCTGCATAAATCTTCTTGAGTCCTTTGAGAGGGGCCTTCTTGAATCTTGAGAGAGTTGACTTCTTCGGAGTATTGAGTGGGTGTTCTTTCGCTTGAGTCGCCAATTATGAAGTGGAAGGGGTACTGGGAGTTAACTCTTTTTCTTCTTCATCCACTTTACTGGTAGCAGTTGATGATATTTCTTTCAGTGCTCCTTGTATTACAGTTCGTTTATACGTTAAGGAGCCTAGATATCGACAGATACTCGGGATATCACCTTTCTCTGTTAGAGTCGTCTTCTTAACCACCAGGAAGCTAGTGTATTACACTTTGGTACGTCGAGGCTAAGTGAACCAGCAACACAAGTTGCTACGACACATTTAATAGTTACCTCTTTATAGCAAGGCTTTAAAAACAGCTTTAGTTTTTGGCTATTTTAATAAATTTACATTCAGAATATATATTTAGCAAGGTCGATGCCTTCCTATCAAGTACATTAATATCTAGAACAGAGGTTCCCAAACTTTTTTGTCTCGTAGACCACTTGCCATGTTTTTCGGTTTTGGGTAGACCCCCTGCTTACCTGATATTGATTTTTTGCAAAAACTTTAAAAACACACATGTTGAGTTTTATACATTTATTAATTAAATTGAAATTAAAACGAACCAAATTAAAATTTAGTATCTGTTACATAAAATAAGTAAGCAAAAAATAAATGCTTTTAGTGGGAGGGATGAACCTGATGCTTTAATAATAAATTTTCAACATTTGGCATCAATTTAGTTAGGTTTAATCTCAAATCTCCTCGGTTAATGATGTCCAGTCTATTTTTTTTTCCTGTTAGGAGATTGGCAATCGCACTGAAACCCTCTTTCACTATAGGTATAAGGATGGAAAAGCAATTAAAAACTTTCTCGCGATACTCCCTAGTACGGGATAAGTAACAGGTATGTCTTTTTGAAGCCAGAATTTCTGATATCCATTTCTAAACTGTACCTAAAGTTCTTCGTTAGTGCTTATTCCGATCAGTTCCTCTTGTAATATGACATCCCTTTCTTATATGTCACCATATGGATTGATTAGCCACTGTGGTATTACCATAGTCAAAACATCCTCAAACCTAGTTTCAAAATCTGAATAGAGGGTATTTATATGTTTAACGTAGGTTGTTAGTATCTGTTACATAAAATAACTAAGCAAAAAATAAATCCTTTTAGTGGGAAGAATGAACCTGATGCAATAATAATAAAGTTTCAACATTTGGCATCAATTTAGTTATGTTTAATCTCAAATCTCCTCGGTTAATGATGTCCAGTCTGTTTCTTTTTTTTGCTAGGAGATTGGCAACCGCGCTGAAACCCCTTTCCACTAGGTATAAGGATGGAAAAGCAATTAAAAACTTTCTCGCGATACTCCATAATACGGGATAAGTAACAGGTATGTCTTTTTGAAGCCAGAATTGCTGATATTCGTTTCTAAACTGTACCTAAAGTTCTTCGTTAGTGCTTAATTCCGATCAGTTCCTCTTGTAATATGACATCCGTTTCTTCAATGTCACCATATGGATTGATTATCCACTGTGGTATTACCATAGTGAAAACATCATCAAACCCAGTTTCAAAATCTGAATAGAGGGCATTTAAAAGTTGAACGTAGGTTGAAACGTCGTCTTCCTGACAGTTTGTCTGTGACAAATTGGGGAACTGGGAAAATTCTCGCCGTCCAATGTTTTGCTTCATTATCTTAATTCTGGCAAGAAACGCTGAAATGATGAACTTTGTTTTAATCAAATTTAGACTGTCACCTTGTAACTGCAAGTTAACCTAATTAAATTTAGTAAACAAATCTGTTAAATAGACAATGTCTGGTTCCCACTTGATTAAATTTTCTTTCAAAATTGGATCTTTAGCATCCAGAAACTCTAAAATAGTCTCAAAAAGTGCAAAAAATCTTGTCAAACATAAGCCTTTTGACACCCAGCGTACTTCAGTGTGAAGGAGTAATTGATGAAAGTTCTCGTCATTTTCTTCACACAACTTCACAAATAACCTCGTATTCAACGCGTTGTTTCGGATTTGGTTTACTGCATGAATGACTAATTGAAGAGATTCATGCAATCTAACATTCAGATTTTTAGCAATTAAATGTTGTCGATGGATGACGTAGTGTATTGCTAACACCCCGGGTACATTTTGTTTTAAATAGCTTATAAATCCACAATAACGCCCAAACATGGCAGGTGCTCCATCTGTAGTTACTGATATTATATTTGATAAGTGGATTGTTTTTTCTATGAAGTAATCCTTCAAAACATCAAATATTAATTCGCCTTTAGTGTCGGTTGTCAAAGTTCTCGCGAAGAGCAGTTCTTCGTAGATTTCTTGATCCATAATGAAACGAACATATGCCAATAATAATGCTTCATTGCCAGGTAAAGTTGACTCGTCCAGCTGTATAGAGAAATGGGTCGTTTGCAAATCATTACACAAGAATACGTCTTTCAACTGTGTTGTTGCTTAAAGAAATTCTTTTAATGATATCAGATGCAGGTTTGAGTAAAATAGTTTTTAAAACTCTTCAATGGCTGGCAAAATTAACTTTTCTCCGATAGTATGTGGTTTCCCGGATTTTGCTAAAGTAGTGAGATATTGTAAGACGCCCGCAAACCATCATCGTCTCTTTGTGACGTCGAAGCAAACATTCTGTCCACCGTGGGTCTCTTCTGAATTTTATCTTTAAGTGTTTGAAAGTATTTCAAATCTTTACCTGTTTTATGAGGGTGACATCTTCTCAGATGATCCTCCAGTTTAGATGGTTTCATAGCGTCATTGCTTAAAACTTTGTTGTATAAAAGGTACATAGGGAATTGCGCTGTCTTCGCGAAGAATTTCTACTGCGCGTATGTGTGTGACATGATGATACTGGTATATCATTATGTACAAGTTTTTACAAGTTCAAAGTGTATTGCGACCACAAAGCGAATGGCTACAACTTACACAATTTTATGAAATATACTAATTTAATTTAATTAATATATAATGCCTAAATGAGATCCACTATCGTTGACCCCCATTTACATCTCATGGACCCCCAATATTTTTGAAGACTTTCATGGACCCTTTGCAGGTCGTTGTAGACCCCTGGGGGTCTATATAGACCACTTTGGGAATCAATGATCTAGAACATATTAATTTTTCTCACTGACCTACAACCGAATTAAGTTTCATTTGAGCCGAGAAAGAGAGAGAGAGAGAGAGAGAGAGAGAGAGAGAGAGAGAGAGAGAGAGAGAGAGAGAGAGAGAGAGAGAGAGAGAGAGAGAGAGAGAGAGAGAGAGAGAGAGAGAGAGAGAGAGAGAGAGATCAAAAAGGCGACAAGATCAAATTGTACCAAAATACAAGTTATCTACATAAATAAGACATAAAATATGATATAAAATGATATAACATATTATATTACAATAGAAATTACATTATTTAGTAACATATTACTATGAAAAAACATCTAATGAAAGTTAAAGTAAATGGGTTTTTTATTCCAATATAAATCGATAAAAGTGGCATTCTTACAATTCGTTTACTTTTATTTGACTTCTCTAAATGAAATAGGTTAACTCATATATTTTAAATGTACTTTTAAAAAGTATTATCTAAGCACCGAAGTATCATTTAAATAAAATTATTTCTATACAATGGGCACTGCATATATATATATATATATATATATATATATATATATATATATATATATATATATATATATATATATAAATATATATATATATATAAATATATTATATATATATATATATATATATATATATATATATATATATATATATATATATATATATATATATATATATATATATATTTATTTATATTTATATTTATATATAAATTAATAAATAGAATAATGTAACAATATTAATAATATGATAAAGTAATATTTTCATTTTAAAACCATTAACTCAGAAGAAGAAGAAAAGTTTTTCCTTTATTATTGTTTAATGATATTTTCATTTTATTTTATATTTGCTAACCATATTTTCTTTGTAGGGATTAACCATCAAGATGACCTTCTGTATCTATTTGGCGGAGGACCTCGCTTCACACAGATGTTAACAACTGAAAGCGATTTAAAAGTCAGGGAGTTCTTCGTCTCAGCCTGGACAAACTTTGCAAAAAATGGGTAAAAAATCAATATGTCCAAAAAAGTTAAGAAAATATTTAAAAATTAATACAAATTATTAATAATAATAATAATAATAATAATAATAATAATAATAATAATAATAATAATAATAATAATAATAATAATAATAATAATAATAATAATAATATATAAAAGTAAAAATATTTTATATCTATTTTAGAAATCCCAATATAAAATCTTTGCCTTGCAACTGCACTTGGGAGAGAGCAACAGCAGACAATTTCAGGCACTTGAGTATCAAGGAATTTCCTAAAATGATAAATCATACGTTTCCTGAGGTAGGTAAAGGAATTCAGCATGCAATTATTTCTATTGTTACAACTACTACTACCACTGCAACTAATAATGCAACATCTTTTAATACTGCTGCTAGTGATATTCCTCTTGCTAATATAACATTAATTTTTCCGAATATCTCGAACGAGATGCCAATTATTATTATTATTATTATTATTATTATTATTATTATTATTATTATTATTATTATTATTATTATTATTATTATTATTATTATTATTATTATTATTATTATTATTATTATTATTATTATTTTTATTATTATTATTATTATTATTATTATTATTATTATTATTATTATTATTATTATTATTATTATTATTATTATTATTATTACATTATTATTATTATTATTAATATTATTATTATTATTATTATTATTATTATTATTATTATTATTATTATTATTATTATTATTATTATTATTATTATTATTATTATTATTATTATTATTATTATTATTATTATTATTATTATTATTATTATTATTATTAATATTATTATTATTATTATTTTTATTATTATTAATATTATTATTATTATTATTATTATTATTATTATTATTATTATTATTATTATTATTATTATTATTATTATTATTATTATTATTATTATTATCATTATTATTATTATTATTATTATTATTATTATTATTATTATTATTATTATTATTATTATTATTATTATTATTATTATTATTATTATTATTATTATTTCTATAACTATAATTATTATTATAGTTATAATTATTATTATTATTATTATTATTATTATTATTATTATTATTATCATTATTATTATTATTATTATTATTATTATTATTATTATTATTATTATTATTATTATTATTATTATTATTATTATTATTATTATTATTATTATTATTATTATTATTATTATTATTGATGATGATGTACTGTCGCCCAAACGAATCCCTATTTTATTTTCACATTTTATTGTAATTTTAAAGAAATCAGCCTAGGTATTTGTTTGTACTAATGTAAAGCTTCATGACTTGAGCATTGATTTCTGTTTGTTGCACCAGCAAGGCAGTGGAC
>JABUQX010087986.1:32500-53601 GCA_015478945.1 Trachelipus rathkii
ATTCTTTAGAGTCTGGAACAAATCTTTGGTTTTTAAACTTCCCTCTTTCTTTATCTATTATTCTCTCTTTGGCCTTCTTTATGATAAAGCCGCTTTTTTTTATACGGCCGCCATTCATTCTTTAAACAGATAAACAGGATTCTGTTCTATCTCCAATTCTCATTTATTCTTTTCATTAAGGACCTCCTCTCTATTTCTTCTTCTACTATCCATTGTTTTGTTGATAACTCCACCCTTCATTACACATTTCATTTTGAATGACATCAGTCAGAACAGAATTTAGCTTTCACTAGAAAGACAGCCTTGAGGTAACAAATATTTTTATCTTTCTTCTAACTGTGAATAAGGTGGTTTTGAATACCTCAAAAACTCAGTTCCTTTAAATTACTACTAGACATGATCTTTCAGGCAATTATAACATCTTTTTCCATACACAACTCAAACTTACTTCTGTCTTTAATATTCATGGTGTTTCCTTTTTTGGTTATCTTAATTGGAAGGAGCACATTACTTCTCTTTCTAAACAAGCTTTTAATACCTTGGTTGTTCTGAGGAGGCTTCAGAATTTCTTTCCGTCACAATAATTCTTTGTTCTTTATAGGAGTATCGTTCGTTCCTGGATGGAGTATGCCTCATATCTGGAGGTGTTCCACCTGCACATACCTCCTTCAAACGGTGGAGTCTAGGACATTTCGTTTTATCTATTTTCCTGCTCTCACTAATACCCTCCAGTGTCTCTCAACCCGTTGAATTGTTGCATCACTCCCTTTATTTTTTTTGTTATTTCAATGAACATTGCTTCTCTGAATTCTGCAGTAGCATATATAATCTATTAAGAAGCGCTCGTGCAATACGACTTTCTACACAGTCTTATCGTTTCTGTATCCAAGTCTTTGACCCCAAACATAAGCGCAATGCTCAATCTTAGATGTAATTCACTGATAATATCTGGAAAACACATCCTTTATCAATTTTTCAAACAGCCTTTGATTTGCATCCTTTCATACGCCGTTTATCTGGTCATGTCTATAAATAAAACACAATGAGCCTGGGTTTTTTGTTCCAACCCCAGGTTTTTTCCAACCCTGCCATCATACAGGACAATACATATCTTTGTTGATTCATTATGGGTCTTACTGTTGAATCGTTTGGACTAGTCATAGGGAGTATGAATTCCCATGCAAATTTCCCCTGTACCACAGGGTAATTATGGGAGGGAGAGCGGAGATCCGAGGCTAATCCTTTTGTGAACTTAAAAAGGTTTGTGCTAAAAAGAGGTTTTGAACTGCTAGCAAAGCAATATTTGGAAAAGTAATTAAGTAATTAAAAAGTAATTTAGTAATGTGTTATCTCTGATCTAGACTATTTTAATTTCAACATTTGAGTCAGCTCCTTGAAGAACATAACGAAAATGAACTGTGGCTGGCAAAAAATTATCCTGAATACCTTGATGGACTAATGACTTATAGGTAAAAGTTAAAACTGTTTTCCCAGCCCATATGTTCGAAGAATCACTGGTGTCACAGTTAAGTCCAGATAAATGGTGAAATATCATGGATATTAAATTGAAAAAATGTACTGATAGAGAAAAGTTACCGGATGGGTTTTGCCAGTGTTTGGCACCCTATCATTCATGCCCTGCCAGTTCTGGATCAATTGAAAGAATCTTTTGTACTTTTGGTCTTGTTTGGTCAAAAGTTCGAAATAGACTTGGGTCAGAAAAAGCTCAAAAACTTGTAAGGATATATAAATATCTAAGACAGGTTAGACAGCCAGATAGTTACTAATGTGAAATAAAATTGGGAAATGTGATTCCTTCAATGACTTAATTCAATCCAATGTTACAAATTAGTTTTATACTTTATTGCATACTACATTAATTTATAAACTAGTGGAAACTATATATATATATATATATATATATATATATATATATATATATATATATATATATATATATATATATATATATATATATATATATATATATATATATATATATATATATATATATATTAATATAATCGTTAGATTATATCATTTTATTGAATAAGGATCAGCATATTACGCTCATCAGAATATAAAGACCAGCATAATACGCCCATCATAATATATAAAGTTCAGATTAAGAACTTGAAAACATTCTACGAAGAATTGTATATTGGCAAGTGCAAGAATTGATTTTAATTACTTACACTGCAAGTTTAGCAATTTTAGAGGAATATATCTTGGAAAGCCTAGGGTCTTCACGTTTCCTAAACATTTAGGAACGTGGGATTATGCACTTAAGATTATATAAAGCTGTTGAGAAAAGTTTGTTTTCTCAGCCTTAAAACTAGGCAGTTTACCCGCTTAAAGCTTTCCAGAATATTTATAAATGTACAGAACGATCTGCGACTATTTGAATTATACTTTGAAAATATGAATACACGACACCAATGAAGTTTAAAGCTTTTAACGAAGCCGAGAAACGAATTTAAATAAGAACTTTTCAGCTCGAAGTTCTAAAACGAATGATTTTTAATATCAACTTAACAGGTCGCAGTCAAAAGACGAATGAAGTGATCAGCATGAAGCTAACAACGAAAGATGTTTTCAGCTCAAAGGCTAACAACGAAAGATGTTTCACTGGCAACTCCTGACTACAATTTTTATATCCTCCCGGGGGGGGATGGCTTCTGGCCTCTATAGGGCAGAAGTCAGAACTTGACTACTTGAAATGAATATTTTGAAAACAGCTGCAGAATATTTAATCTGATTCTTCCGATGAATCATACATCAGAATATTTTTTCTTGCAGCTTCTGCAGCTTTCTGCTTTTGAATATCTCTATCAGCTGGTGTTGATGAACTTCCAGCATCCGTCGCAGACGTAGAAGGGGGTTCACCCCTCCAGGAATATTTAATGATGGATTTGCTGGAAGGACAAGGACTGTGTTTGACGATGAGGGTGTTGAACCACTATGGGTCAAAGAAAGCTCTAGGGGATACAAATATTTGACTGGATACAAGCTGACTTGTCCCCCAGGAGTCCTGACGTACACCGATCTGACTTTATTGTCGTCGCCGATTATAAGATCTACGACTATCCCCATCTGCCAGTAAGGACGTTCTTTCACTGGACTTTTGATAAGAACAACGTCATTCTTCTTGATTAGATTATTCCAGTTTACCTGGTAGAGATCTCTTCCAGTCTCTCTAAGACTAAGAAGGTACTCATTGTACCACCTGGTACGAAATTCTTCGAATTTTTCTGAAGAATACTTCAGTGACTTTACTAGCTCTTTCTTAGCCGAAGTTGAGTCCCAGAACTGATTATTTGACCCAGCTCCGGGTAATGCCATAGCGGTTTTTGACAAAGGTTTGATGAAATCGTTGGGAGTGAGAGGTAATATTTCATTTGAACTGGTGGTGTAGGTGAGCGGACGTGAATTTATAGCATCAGTAATATCTGACAATATCGTAATGAAGTCGAAATAATTCAACGAGGAACGTCCAATTGTTTTGAATAAACAATCCTTCACCACACGTATTAACCGTTCCCACTGGCTTCCTACCCATGGGCTATAAAGAGGAATTCGCTTATGCGAAATCTGATTTTTTCTTAAAAACTCGCTCCCATTTTCTGACACAAGGAAAGTTCCTAAGAAGTCAGTTCCTTGATTGAAGGAGCGCGCGTTGTCACTATAGACGCAGTCAGGCACTCTGAAACGATTAACAAATCGTTGGAACGATTGAATAAATGATTTAGATGACATGTCATCTATAAGGTCTAAATAGACCGCACGAATATTTAGACAGGTGTAAATGAGTATGAACATTTTTTGGGCTGAGCCAGAGCCCTTGACTTTGACCCACCAATGTTTGGTGTAGTCAACACCTACATGCTTAAAAGGCCTGAATAATTCCACCTGGTCTTTTGAATAATTGGTGAAGCGCGGGTACCGAAAAGCAAAACTATTGAACTTTTTGCAGATTATGCATTCCTGCAAAACATTTTTGATAGAGGTACGCGCTGATGTCACCCAATAGCCTTGGAGCCGAATATTTGTAAGAGTGGCTTGTATGCCTAGATGCTTGCACTTATGATGAGCATCTCTAATGATTAACTTGGTGAGGTGGTGACTTTTTGAGAGCAAGATGGGATTAAGTACATCATAATTGTAATAATTGCATCTTGACAAGCGACCCTTGCTCCTGATGAGATTATTTTCATCCAAGAACAAGTTCAGATTATTTACCAAGTCCGGAACTTGGCCTGTGAAAGAAGGATTATTTTTAATCTCTTCTAAAAATTGAAGTTCTTTCGAGAATGATTCTTTCTGCATTGTCTGTAGACAATACAGACGTGCTTTTAAATCATGATTAATTGTCACACCTCTTGACAAGGCTCCAAACTGGAATAATAAAGCTACTACTCGATATAGCTTGTGCAAGTTTGAATATTTGGACAACTCCACCACAGGAGGTTCATTGCCACCTTGAACAACAGCAAAAACAGGAGATGCTGTTTCCAGTTCAGCAGATGGCCAGTAAATACTATTTAAAGAGAGCCATTTTGGCCCTTTTGCCCAGAAGGACATGTTCTTTTGGAACTCTTTGAATGAAATACCTCTGGTCAGAAGGTCCGCTGGATTATCTTCTGTTCTGACGTAGAAAATTTTAGGACTTAACGAATATTTCTCTTGAAGCGAAGAGCTCATGGTGCGAATATCTTGCACACGATTCCTCACGAATATTTGCTTAACTTTCGAGATCCTATTTTGGATCCAATGAAGAGTTATCTGCGAGTCGGAGAATATGTTCAATTCCTTGAACTTGACACCCGACAGTCCACTTAACATTTGTGGTAAGCACTTTAATGCTAAAAACACAGACAATAACTCCAAACAGGGAAGCGTTCTTCCTTTTGCAGGAGCGATTTTTCCCTTTGACCAAAGAAGATTTGGACCCTCTGCCGTAGACGAGACATACACTACGAAGCCATAAGCAACAGTGCTTGCATCGCAGAATATATGGATACTTAAATCAGAGTCACTTGACTCAAATGAAGATCTCCTAAAAGAGACCTCCTTCAGAGAGTTAAGGTCCTTGCTCAACTTCTCCCAAGAATTTTTGATTTCGGGAGCGATTATATCGTCCCACCCCATGTCCACTTCCCAAGTTTTCTTCATAAGAAGACGCCCTTGAACGTGACAGGGAGGTAAAGGCATAGGGGATCGAATACTTTTGAGATCTCCGATAGGAGCTGTCTCTTGGTAGAGACAATATTTAATGAAAAGTCACTAAGACTCAGACTATCTTGAACGGTATTATATAAATACCCTAAAACTCTTTCTTCATCACTTTGATGAGTTGCAAGTTTACCCTCCTCCTTGAATATTTCTTTGAGGTCTGGACAATTTGAGTTCCAGGAGCACAAGTTGAAGCCCCCCTCACTCATACGTGAGGTGGCCTTTCGAAAAATATCTTGAAGTTCGTCTACAGACGAAGAAGTGTACAAAAAATTATCAACGTACAGATTATTTTGAAGAAGAGAGGTACAGAGATCAGGAGGGTATTTTTTGGCGTGATGTTGTATCACAGCCCCTAGCACGTAAGGGCTGACAGCCAACCCGAAGATGATGGTGGCATAACGATAAGTAAGTTAACTCGCCATCAGCCTCCCAGAAAAAACAGAAGCGATTTCTGTCCTCTTCTAATTTTAATTTGATCTGGAGGAAGGCCTTCGAAATATCCGCCAGAACGATGAATTTGTTTGTTCTGAAGGACAGTAATAATTTAAATAGGGAAGCAATTAAATCTACCCCAGGATATGATGCCTGATTAAGTGAAGGACTACAACCTATTTTCAGGCTGCAGTTAAAGACGGGACGAATTTTTGTCGTCACTTGAAGGGTCTGTTTTATTATAGGTCTGTGGGGTATCCAGATGAATTTATGATAATCTTTCGGATGCACCTCCACAGCCTCCACGATACCTTCTCTTAGGTATTCCTTGAATATTTCCCCATACTTGTCAAGCAAGCCTTGAGCAGTCAATTTCTTTTTGACTCGTTGCATCGTAGCAAGAGCAACGTGATGATTTGATGGAACCTGCTCAAGAATTTCTTGAAACCACGGAAGTTCCACGTGGTACCTTCCGTCTCGGAACTCTATCCCTTCGTGGAATCTCTTTATGAATATTTCGTCAATGGAACCCTGGTCCCGCTCCTCATTGATACCCAAAGACTCTAATTTATAGAGGTTCTCCAGGCCCAAGTCCAAATCAGACTCAGTGTGGGTATGTAAGAGTGGGTCGAAGTACGAAGGTACCGGTTCCACTACAAGATTGATTACATGTTCCGGGACGTTCCTGACAGATCTTTGAATATTTGACGGTATGGGGAGCTCGGAATTCTGTCATGATTTTTTGACAGCTTTCGGCGAAGAATTCTTCCCAAATATTTTTTCATTTTGGGAAGGTGACAAAAAAGATGTTACAGGTCCGAAAGGCACGTACCCATGACAAGTTTCTAGGGCACTGCCCCGAATGCATTTTACGGTTTTAAAATGCTTTAATAAATGAAGAGCATCGATGCCCAGCAGCCCATGAATATTTGAAACCCGGTCAACATGATTATTTTGATAGTGACTATCTGCCACTTTGAAACCATTTTGTGTAATATTTTTCATAGCCTCCGTCAGGCCTTTTACATAAAAGCCGATATCCAATTCAGAATCAATATTTACAGGTAGGCTAGAATATTTCCCACAACAAATGCCCATCTCTAAATTTAAAGACCGCAAGGATCTTAATTCCTCTCCCAAAAATGTTTTAATGGAGCTCTGATGACTAGGAAGACTATTTTCATTGACTCCCAATTTTTTAAGAATGCTCCTATGAAAATACGTGGACTGACTACCTAAATCGAGAAGCACGCGTACAGGGACTATTTTATTGCCCTTCTTGATGTTAAGGGAGAGAGTGGGCAGAATATTTTGACCCACGGATGAGGCTGCACCTGTATTTATACAGATATGATTAGAAGAGCCACTGGCTTGACCATTTTCCTCATTCGCGACTGATGTTGACGGACGACTATCTTCCGAAAAGCCACCGGACACGTTTTTACTATTTTGAAAGCATAGAGCCGTTATGTGTGATTTTTGTCCACATTTGCCGCATGGGTAACTAAGTCCATACCTCTTGGCAGGACACTTATTAGCGAAATGCTTGCTGCTTGAGCAGCTGAAGCACATGCGCAGCTCTTTACAGCGATCTCTCCTGCTTTCAGGAGAAGAATATACTTCACAAGAAATCATGCGATGATTTCTGTTGCAAAATTTACATTTCGAAATAAATGATTTAGAAGAATTTTTAAATCTCCCACTCTTTTGACTGCGTTCTGTTTCATCTTCTGACGATGAAGATTTCGAACTATCCTCTTTAGAGGAAGCGTTAAAAGCTGACGATTTAGCCGATTTATGCTCAAAAGGAGCACGATTACGCTCAAATCCCTTTTTAGGGGCAGATTTATTTTTTCCCCTCCCCTTCTCCATAGACTTGATTATTTTACCGTAATGCTCCAAGATTATATTAACGGAAGGATATTCATCCTGTGTGATTAATTTGAGCTCACGAAGAAAGCCAGTTGGAAGTTTGTCCACGATTATATGACTCATGAGCTTACAGCCCGCCGAAGGCTCTTCAAAGAAATCGAGTCCAAACTCCTTGAGCTCATGAATATATGCTCTCACTTCAGACAGGAATATACGAATATGTTCAGGATTATTTTCTAAAATAGGCGCAGAATCGATTTTATGAAACAGAGAATCAATAATATATGATTCGTCTAAGTAAAGGCTCTTTAATATTTCGAAAGCGACTTCCAAATTGGAGTCGACATTAGTTAAATGCTCAATATCTTTGAGCGCATTGCCTGATAACAATGACTTTAAATACTGCAATTTTGCAGCGCTAGAAATGTCTTTTCTGGCCCCATAAACATTTTGAAAGGACAGAATAAACGAGCGGAAAGAATGCCGGTCCCCCTCACCCCTGAACTCTTGACATTTTATTGCAGGGATTTTTACTTCCTGTTTAGATGCATGAATATTTTTGATTATATTCTGCATCTCTTGACGTGATATTCCGTCTTCATGAGAGGCTTCAAAAGCTGCAGTATGAGCAGCCGGAGAAGGAGATGGTGAACTAAAACTCGGTGTCATACGCCAGATAAGTTTTTCATTCTGTGTATGATACTGTACCGATTCGATTATTTCTTCGTCTAAAATAGACGAGTCATGCTGAAGGATGGAGGATTTTGTGATGACTTCTTCGATCAGAGCATCAAAGTTTTTAACTTCCTCCAATTTTGATTTAATTTCTTTCAATTTTAAGGAGATGATATGACTATCTTCATGGCTTTCTGTGGCAGAAAGATCGAGAAGATTTTTGAAAAGGAGCGTGATTTTTCTTTTTATCACAGCTCTCAGTCTCTTAATAGGGGACAGTTTTGACTTAACCTCTTTCGTGAGGTCGACTAATTCTTCTGGAGAGAGAGTGTTATTGTCCTCCCTCCCAAATTCTTCACTAACACTGTCCTCCAACTCCGACACGATTTGTCGGAGTGATTCGTCGTCAAAAAGAGACATATTAATAAATGAATATTTGAAAAAAAAACGTATTAAATGAGCAAAACGCACGATATATACCACCACCTAAGATTTAATAGGCAATGATTGCGAAAGGACAATATAAAATACCCAAATAACCCAAAATAATAATTACCGCAAAGATACTAAATTGCCGAAATATATATATATATTTTTTTTATAACGCAAAAATATATAACGCAAAAAAAAAATATATAATATATTTGAAAAGAGGAGAAATCTCGATTATTTAAAAATAAAGATATATATATATATATATATATATATATATATATATATATATATATATATATATATATATATATATATATATATATATATATATATATATATATATATAAATACTGGACAGTTAACTAAAAAAATACTACAAAATTATATCTAAGAGACCGACTTCTCCACAAACGCAGCAGAATTTATATGCGTGAATATATGACCTTTATGTATAATATATATATATATATATATATATATATATATATATATATATATATATATATATATATATATATATATATATATATATATATATATATATATATATAAATATTTATATAATATATATATATATTTTTATATATATATATATAATATATATATATATATATATATATATATATATATATATATATACATTATACATACATTGAAAATCTTTAATTTATAGGTCTAATCTGCAGAATATTTTTGATTCGATGCAGATTATTTCAACGCACAAACTACTTCTGCAGAATATATAATGTGTGTGTTTAAACAAAACTAATCAGTTTTTTACGAAAGACGATTTTTTAATGAGAAATATTTTTCTTTCTCAGAATATTGAAAAAAGCAACTTTGCTTCACACACAAAATAGATAAATGAAGTAACGAAAAATTTCCACGTAGGAAATTTAAACTTTACCGACTACGAAATACTAAATTTAAACTTTAAACGCCAGTAGTTTACCGACTACGAAATACTAAATTTTAGCGAGAAAAACAACTTTTAAATTTACAAACTTTTCTCAAGATAATATAATCGTTAGATTATATCATTTTATTGAATAAGGATCAGCATATTACGCTCATCAGAATATAAAGACCAGCATAATACGCCCATCATAATATATAAAGTTCAGATTAAGAACTTGAAGAAATTCTAAGAAGAATTTGGATATTGGCAAGTGCAAGAATTGATTTTAATTACTTACACTGCAAGTTTAGCATTTTTAGAGGAATATATCTTGGAAAGCCTAGGGTCTTCACGTTTCCTAAACATTTAGGAACGTGGGATTATGCACTTAAGATTATATAAAGCTGTTGAGAAAAGTTTGTTTTCTCAGCCTTAAAACTAGGCAGTTTACCCGCTTAAAGCTTTCCAGAATATTTATAAATGTACAGAACGATCTGCGACTATTTGAATTATACTTTGAAAATATGATACCACGACAATGAAGTTTAAAGCTTTTAACGAAGCCGAGAAACGAATTTAAATAAGAACTTTTCAGCTCGAAGTTCTAAAACGAATGATTTTTAATATCAACTTAACAGGTCGCAGTCAAAAGACGAATGAAATAATCAAAATCGCTCTCTTCTTTTTGCATTTAGCAACCCCAGGTTTCCAAGAAATAACCTCTTTTCTGGCAACTCTTGACTACAATTTTTATATCCTCCCGGGGGGGATGGCTTCTGGCCTCTATAGGGCAGAAGTCAGAACTTGACCACTTGAAATGAATATTTTGAAAACAGCTGCAGAATATTTAATCTGATTCTTCCGATGAATCATACATCAGAATATTTTTCTTGCAGCTTTCCGCTTAGGCCGACTATTTTGGATATCTCTATCAGCTGGCGTTGATGAGCTTCCAGCATCCGTCGCAGACGTAGAAGGGGGGTTCACCCCTCCAGGAATATTTAATGATGGATTTGCTGGAAGGACAGGGACTGTGTTTGACGATGAGGGTGTTGAACCACTGTGGGTCAAAGAAAGCTCTAGGGGATACAAATATTTGACTGGATACAAGCTGACTTGTCCCCCAGGAGTCCTGATGTACACCGATCTGACTTTATTGTCGTCGCCGATTATAAGATCTACGACTATCCCCATCTGCCAGTAAGGACGTTCTTTCACTGGACTTTTGATAAGAACAACGTCATTCTTCTTGATTAGATTATTCCAGTTTACCTGGTAGAGATCTCTTCCAGTCTCTCTAAGACTAAGAAGGTACTCATTGTACCACCTGGTACGAAATTCTTCGAATTTTTCTGAAGAATATTTCAGTGACTTTACTAGCTCTTTCTTAGCCGAAGTTGAGTCCCAGAACTGATTATTTGACCCAGCTCCGGGTAATGCCATAGCGGTTTTTGACAAAGGTTTGATGAAATCGTTGGGAGTGAGAGGTAATATTTCATTTGAAGTGGTGGTGTTGGTGAGAGGACGTGAATTTATAGCATCAGCAATATCTGACAATATCGTAATGAAGTCGAAATAATTCAACGAGGAACGTCCAATTGTTTTGAATAAACAATCCTTCACCACACGTATTAACCGTTCCCACTGGCTTCCTACCCATGGGCTATACAGAGGAATTCGCTTATGCGAAATCTGATTTTTTCTTAAAAACTCACTCCCATTTTCTGACACAAGGAAAGTTCCTAAGAAGTCAGTTCCTTGATTGAAGGAGCGCGCGTTGTCACTATAGACGCAGTCAGGCACTCCGAAACGATTAACAAATCGTTGGAACGATTGAATAAATGATTTAGATGACATGTCATCTATAAGGTCTAAATAGACCGCACGAATATTAAGACAGGTGTAAATGAGTATGAACATTTTTTGGGCTGGGCCAGAGCCTTTGACTTTGACCCACCAATGTTTGGTGTAGTCAACACCTACATGCTTAAAAGGCCTGAATAATTCCACCTGGTCTTTTGAATAATTGGTGAAGCGTGGGTACCCGAAAAGCAAAACTATTGAACTTTTTGCAGATTATGCATTCCTGCAAAACATTTTTGATAGAGGTACGCGCTGATGTCACCCAATAGCCTTGGAGCCGAATATTTGTAAGAGTGGCTTGTATGCCTAGATGCTTGCACTTATGATGAGCATCTCTAATGATTAACTTGGTGAGGTGGTGACTTTTTGAGAGCAAGATGGGATTAAGTACATCATAATTGTAATAATTGCATCTTGACAAACGACCTTTGCTCCTGATGAGATTATTTTCATCCAAGAACAAGTTCAGATTATTTACCAAGTCCGGAACTTGGCCTGTGAAAGAAGGATTATTTTTAATCTCTTCTAAAAATTGAAGCTCTTTCGAGAATGATTCTTTCTGCATTGTCTGCAGACAATACAGACGTGCTTTTAAATCATGATTAATTGTCACACCTCTTGACAAGGCTCCAAACTGGAATAATAAAGCTACTACTCGATATAGCTTGTGCAAGTTTGAATATTTGGACAACTCCACCACAGGAGGTTCATTGCCACCTTGAACAACAGCAAAAACAGGAGATGCTGTTTCCAGTTCAGCAGATGGCCAGTAAATACTATTTAAAGAGAGCCATTTTGGCCCTTTTGCCCAGAAGGACATGTTCTTTTGGAACTCTTTGAATGAAATACCTCTGGTCAGAAGGTCCGCTGGATTATCTTCTGTTCTGACGTAGAGAAATTTAGTACTTAACGAATATTCCTCTTGAAGCGAAGAGCTCATGGTGCGAATATCTTGCACACGATTCTTCACGAATATTTGCTTAACTTTCGAGATCCTATTTTGGATCCAATGAAGAGTTATCTGCGAGTCGGAGAATATGTTCAATTCCTTGAACTTGACACCCGACAGTCCACTCAACATTTGTGGTAAGCACTTTAATGCTAAAAACACAGACAATAACTCCAAACAGGGAAGCGTTCTTCCTTTTGCAGGAGCGATTTTTCCCTTTGACCAAAGAAGATTTGGACCCTCTGCCGTAGACGAGACATACACTACGAAGCCATAAGCAACAGTGCTTGCATCGCAGAATATATGGATACTTAAATCAGAGTCACTTGACTCAAATGAAGATCTTCCAAAAGAGACCTCCTTCAGAGAGTTAAGGTCCTTGCTCAACTTCTCCCATGAATTTTTGATTTCGGGAGCGATTATATCGTCCCACCCCATGTCCACTTCCCAAGTTTTCTTCATAAGAAGACGGCCTCGAACGGTGACGGGGAGGTAAAGGCATAGGGGATCGAATACTTTTGAGATCTCCGACAGGAGCTGTCTCTTGGTAGAGACAATATTTAATGAAAAGTCACTAAGACTCAGACTATCTTGAACGGTATTATATAAATACCCTAAAACTCTTTCTTCATCACTTTGATGAGTTGCAAGTTTACCCTCCTCCTTGAATATTTCTTTGAGGTCTGGACAATTTGAGTTCCAGGAGCACAAGTTGAAGCCCCCTCACTCATACGTGAGGTGGCCTCTCGAAAAATATCTTGAAGTTCGTCTACAGACGAAGAAGTGTACAAAAAATTATCAACGTACAGATTATTTTGAAGAAGAGAGGTACAGAGATCAGGAGGGTATTTTTTTGGCGTGATGTTGTATCACAGCCCCTAGAACGTAGGGGCTGACAGCCAACCCAAAGATGATGGTGGCATAACGGTAAGTGAGTAACTCGCCATCAGCCTCCCAGAAAAAACAGAAGCGATTTCTGTCCTCTTCTAATTTTAATTTGATCTGGAGGAAGGCCTTTGAAATATCCGCCAGAACGATGAATTTGTTTGTTCTGAAGGACAGTAATAACTTAAATAGGGAAGCGATTAAATCTACCCCAGGATATGATGCCTGATTAAGTGAAGGACTACAACCTATTTTCAGGCTGCAGTTAAAGACGGGACGAATTTTTGTCGTCACTTGAAGGGCCTGTTTTATTATAGGTCTGTGGGGTATCCAGATGAATTTATGATAATCTTTCGGATGCACCTCCACAGCCTCCACGATACCTTCTCTTAGGTATTCCTTGAATATTTCCCCATACTTGTCAAGCAAGCCTTGAGCAGTCAATTTCTTTTTGACTCGTTGCATCGTAGCAAGAGCAACGTGATGATTTGATGGAACCTGCTCAAGAATTTCTTGAAACCACGGAAGTTCCACGTGGTACCTTCCGTCTCGGAACTCTATCCCTTCGTGGAATCTCTTTATGAATATTTCGTCAATGGAACCCTGGTCCCGCTCCTCATTGATACCCAAAGACTCTAATTTATAGAGGTTCTCCAGGCCCAAGTCCAAATCAGACTCAGTGTGGGTATGTAAGAGTGGGTCGAAGTACGAAGGTACCGGTTCCACTACAAGATTGATTACATGTTCCGGGACGTTCCTGACAGATCTTTGAATATTTGATGGTATGGGGAGCTCGGAATTCTGTCATGATTTTTTGACAGCTTTCGGCGAAGAATTCTTCCCAAATATTTTTTCATTTTGGGAAGGTGACAAAAAAGATGTTACAGGTCCGAAAGGCACGTACCCATGACAAGTTTCTAGGGCACTGCCCCGAATGCATTTTACGGTTTTAAAATGCTTTAATAA
Source organism: Trachelipus rathkii (assembly GCA_015478945.1). Classification (NCBI taxonomy): domain Eukaryota; kingdom Metazoa; phylum Arthropoda; class Malacostraca; order Isopoda; family Trachelipodidae; genus Trachelipus; species Trachelipus rathkii. The sequence continues at coordinate 46,711 of JABUQX010087986.1, forward strand.
ATGAAGAGCATCGATGCCCAGCAGCCCATGAATATTTGAAACCCGGTCAACATGATTATTTTGATAGTGACTATCTGCCACTTTGAAACCATTTTGTGTAATATTTTTCATAGCCTCCGTCAGGCCTTTTACATAAAAGCCGATATCCAATTCAGAATCAATATTTACAGGTAGGCTAGAATATTTCCCACAACAAATGCCCATCTCTAAATTTAAAGACCGCAAGGATCTTAATTCCTCTCCCAAAAATGTTTTAATGGAGCTCTGATGACTAGGAAGACTATTTTCATTGACTCCCAATTTTTAAGGATGCTCTTATGAAAATACGTGGACTGACTACCTAAATCGAGAAGCACGCGTACAGGGACTATTTTATTGCCCTTCTTGATGTTAAGGGAGAGAGTGGGCAGAATATTTTGACCCACGGATGAGGCTGCACCTGTATTTATACAGATATGATTAGAAGAGCCACTGGCTTGACCATTTTCCTCATTCGCGACTGATGTTGACGGACGACTATCTTCCGAAAAGCCACCGGACACGTTTTTACTATTTTGAAAGCATAGAGCCGTTATGTGTGATTTTTGTCCACATTTGCCGCATGGGTAACTAAGTCCATACCTCTTGGCAGGACACTTATTAGCGAAATGCTTGCTGCTTGAGCAGCTGAAGCACATGCGCAGCTCTTTACAGCGATCTCTCCTGCTTTCAGGAGAAGAATATACTTCACAAGAAATCATGCGATGATTTCTGTTGCAAAATTTACATTTCGAAATAAATGATTTAGAAGAATTTTTAAATCTCCCACTCTTTTGACTGCGTTCTGTTTCATCTTCTGACGATGAAGATTTCAAACTATCCTCTTTAGAGGAAGCGTTAAAAGCTGACGATTTAGCTGATTTATGCTCAAAAGGAGCACGATTACGCTCAAATCCCTTTTTAGGGGCAGATTTATTTTTTCCCCTCCCCTTCTCCATAGACTTGATTATTTTACCGTAATGCTCCAAGATTATATTAACGGAAGGATATTCATCCTGTGTGATTAATTTGAGCTCACGAAGAAAGCCAGTTGGAAGTTTGTCCACGATTATATGACTCATGAGCTTACAGCCCGCCGAAGGCTCTTCAAAGAAATCGAGTCCAAACTCCTTGAGCTCATGAATATATGCTCTCACTTCCGACAGGAATATACGAATATGTTCAGGATTATTTTCTAAAATAGGCGCAGAATCGATTTTATGAAACAGAGAATCAATAATATATGATTCGTCTAAGTAAAGGCCCTTTAATATTTCGAAAGCGACTTCCAAATTGGAGTCGATATTAGTTAAATGCTCAATATCTTTGAGCGCATTGCCTGATAACAATGACTTTAAATACTGCAATTTTGCAGCGCTAGAAATGTCTTTTCTGGCCCCATAAACATTTTGAAAGGACAGAATAAACGAGCGGAAAGAATGCCGGTCCCCCTCACCCCTGAACTCTTGACATTTTATTGCAGGGATTTTTACTTCCTGTTTAGATGCATGAATATTTCTGATTATATTCTGCATCTCTTGACGTGATATTCCGTCTTCATGAGAGGCTTCAAAAGCTGCAGTATGAGCAGCCGGAGAAGGAGATGGTGAACTAAAGCTCGGTGTCATACGCCAGATAAGTTTTTCATTCTGTGTATGATACTGTACCGATTCGATTATTTCTTCGTCTAAAATAGACGAGTCATGCTGAAGGATGGAGGATTTTGTGATGACTTCTTCGATCAGAGCATCAAAGTTTTTAACTTCCTCCAATTTTGATTTAATTTCTTTCAATTTTAAGGAGATGATATGACTATCTTCATGGCTTTCTGTGGCAGAAAGATCGAGAAGATTTTTGAAAAGGAGCGTGATTTTTCTTTTTATCACAGCTCTCAGTCTCTTAATAGGGGACAGTTTTGACTTAACCTCTTTCGTGAGGTCGACTAATTCTTCTGGAGAGAGAGTGTTATTGTCCTCCCTCCCAAATTCTTCACTAACACTGTCCTCCAACTCCGACACGATTTGTCGGAGTGATTCGTCGTCAAAAAGAGACATATTAATAAATGAAAATACGCAAAAAAATGCTACTTATTATATGAGCAAAACGCACGATATATACCACCACCTATGATTTAATAGGCAATGATTGCGAAAGGACAATATAAAATACCCAAATAACCCAAAATAATAATTACCGCAAAGATACTAAATTGCCCTAAATATATATATATATTTTTTTATAACGCAAAAATATATAACGCAAAAATATTTAATATATTTGAAAGGAGGAGAAGTCTCGATTATTTGAAACAATCCAGATATATATATATATATATATATATATATATATATATATATATATATATATATATATATATATATATATATATATAGGTTATATATATATATATATATATATATATATATATATATATATATATATATATATATATAAATAATCTGGACAGTAAACTAAAAAATACTACAAAATTATATCTAAGAGACCGACTTCTCCACAAACGCAGCAGAATTTATATGCGTGAATATATGACCTTTATGTATAATATATATATATATATATATATATATATATATATATATATATATATATATATATATATATATATATATATATATATATATATATATATATATATATATATATATATATTATATATTTTTTATATATATTATATATATATATATATATATATATATATATATATATATATATATATATATATAAATATATATATATATATATATATATATATATATATATATATATATATATATATATATATATATATATATATATATATATATATATATATATATATATATATATATATATATATATATATATATATATATATACATTATACATACATTGAAAATCTTTAATTTATAGGTCTAATCTGCAGAATATTTTTGATTCGATGCAGATTATTTCAACGCACAAACTACTTCTGCAGAATATATAATGTGTGTGTTTAAACAAAACTAATCAGTTTTTTACGAAAGACGATTTTATTAATGAGAAATATTTTTCTTTCTCAGAATATTTAAAAGAGCAACCCTGCTTCACACACAAAATAGATAAATGAAGTAACGAAGAATTTCCACGTAGGAAATTTAAACTTTAAACGCCAGTAGTTTACCGACTACGAAATACTAACTTTTAGCGAGAAAAACAACTTTTAAATTTACAACAAACTTTTCTCAAGATAATATAATCGTTAGATTATATCATTTTATTGAATAAGGATCAGCATATTACGCTCATCAGAATATAAAGACCAGCATAATACGCCCATCATAATATATAAAGTTCAGATTAAGAACTTGAAGAAATTCTAAGAAGAATTTGATATTGGCAAGTGCAAGAATTGATTTTAATTACTTACACTGCAAGTTTAGCATTTTTAGAGGAATATATCTTGGAAAGCCTAGGGTCTTCACGTTTCCTAAACATTTAGGAACGTGGGATTATGCACTTAAGATTATATAAAGCTGTTGAGAAAAGTTTGTTTTCTCAGCCTTAAAACTAGGCAGTTTACCCGCTTAAAGCTTTCCAGAATATTTATAAATGTACAGAACGATCTGCGACTATTTGAATTATACTTTGAAAATATGAATACACGACAATGAAGTTTAGAGCTTTTAACGAAGCCGAGAAACGAATTTAAATAAGAACTTTTCAGCTCGAAGTTCTAAAACGAATGATTTTTAAGATCAACTTAACAGGTCGCAGTCAAAAGACGAATGAAATTCAAATACCAAACAATCGCTCCCTTCTTTTTGCATTTAGCAACCCCAGGTTTCCAAGAAATAACCTCTTTTCTGGCAACTCTTGACTACAATTTTTATAATATATATATATATATATATATATATATATATAATATATATATATATAGTATATATAGTTAGTATATATATATATATATATATATATATATATATATATATATATATATATATATATATATATATATATTATTTATATATGTATTGTATATAGAGTTAGATGAAAGATATATATATATATATATATATATATATATATATATATATATATATATATAAAAATATATATATATATATATATATATTTATATATTATATATATATATATATATATATATATATATATATATATATATATATATATATATATATATATATATATATATATATTTATTTATATATATATTTATATATATATATTATGTATATTTATATATATATATATATATATATATATATATATATATATATATATATATATATATATATATATATATATATATATATATATAAATATATATATATTATATATATTTTGTTTTATTTTATATATATATATATATATATATATATATATATATATATATATATATATATATATATATATATATATATATATTATATATATATATATATATATATATATATATATTCAAAGAGGAAAGAATTTTACTTTTTATTTACTGAAAAGTTTATTTAGTAATTTTAATAATGGAATCTAGTTATTATCTTCTAGTCAATAAATTTAAAGATACATTCATTTGTACTTTTGTATTAAATTTTAAAAATTTATTTTTTCATTCTCATTTATTTCAAATATTTAAAAGGTATATCAGTGAAAATCTTGAATAAAATGCAACTAGGCTCACTAATAATGAAACATAATATAGTTGTTATTATTGCATATTAGTAATTTTTAAAAATATATCTCAAATTGTAGAAAATAATAATGATTATATATATCGATATACCCGCTTGCTTTTAGATGGTATGATGAGAAATAAAGTAGTTATATATAGACATATATATATATTAATATATATATATATATATAGTATATATATATATATATATTTAAAAAAAAATTATATATATATATATATATATATATATATATATATATATATATATATATATATATATATATATATATATATAAATATATATATATATATATTTATATCTATATATATATAAATGAGTTAAATATATAAATATATAAATATATATATATATATATATATATATATATATATATATATATATATATATATATATATATATATATATATATATATATATATATATATATATATATATATATATATATATATATATATCTATCTTTGTTCATAATATATATATATATATATATATATATATATATATATATATATATATATCTCCTCCTGGTAGGCAAATTAAGGAGGCCTACTAAATTCCAGCAGAGTTGAGCGAAGAATATAAGTCAGAGTCAATTTAAAGGCCGACATGACCAGATAAACGGCGTATAAAATTATTAGACATTATCAGTGAATTACATGTAAGATTGAGCATTGCGCTTATGTTAGGGGTCAAAGACTTATAAAGAAAGAAAAAGTGTGTAGAAAGTCGTATTACACGAGAGCAATATCCATTGAAGTAGTGAAAGAATAAAGAGAGTGATGCAACATTTCAACGGGTTGAGAGACATTGTAGGGTATTAGTGAGAGCAGGAATATGGATAAAACGAAATGTTCTAGACTCCACCGTTTGAAGGGTAGCTGTGTGAGTGGAACTACCCTAGATATGAGAGGCATATTCCATCCAGGAGCGAACGGTACTCCTATAAAGAACAAGCATATTTTGTGACGTAAAGAAATTCTGAAGCCGCCTCAGTTTAGAAAGAGAAGTAATTAATGTGTTCCTTCCCATTAAGATAACCATAAAAAGAAACACCACGAAAATTAAAGACAGGCGAAGGTTTGAGTCGTGTACGGAAAAAGATGTTACAGTTGCATGTAAGATCATGCCTGGTAGTAATTTAAAGAAACTGAGTTTTTGAGGTATTCAAAGCCACCTTATTCACAGTTAGAAGAAAGATATAAATATTTGTTGTCCCAAGGCTGTCTTTCTAATGGAAGCTAAATTCTGTTCTGACTGAAGTCATTCAAAATGAAAGGTGTAATGAAGTGTGGAGTTATCAACATAAGAATGGATAGTAGAAGAAGTAATAGAGATTAGGTCATTAATGAAAAGAAAAGAATTGAATAAGGCGCGTCATAATAAACCTACAGAGGGCGATATAGGATGGTGCCCGTCTAAAAAAACGGCTTTATCATAGAGAAGTCCAAAGAGAAAATGACAGACACAGAAAGAGGGAATTTTAAAAATCAAAGATTTGTTCCAGACTCTACCGAATGCTTTTGATATGTTTATCCCCACAGTAAAAGAAAGGTTTGCAAAGGCACTGTCCATGCTCATAAGCTCAAGTTTTAAGAACCACATCTGGAATACTACTAGAGAGAGCAGAAATAAAATCTTAAGATGAAATTACAAAATTAAGCATATAGTTTGGAGGAGTAGGATTAGCTCCTGAATCGACTAGAGTAGAACAATATGCAAAGGTTTATGCTAAGAAATCAGCTTTAGCAGGAGGTTTAATGGCAATTGTGCGGTCGGAAGATACTAAAGAAGGGAAAGTAGAAGAAGAAGCAAGTTTAGAGTTGACGTTCTATGCAAGGTGTCAGAAAGACCGAGAGTAAGATTGAACAGAACGATTGTTGTACTTTGTAAGGAGAAAAGAGTTTTTAGCGTTACGAAGAATAGATTTTCCACGATTTTTTGATGAAGTAAAAGCTGGATCAAATTATGAGGTTTGAAGGCGACAGTAATTCTTGAAAGCAGCATAACTGAAGCTAATAACACCTCGATAAATAGCTAATTAATATAAATAAGTTAATTAGGTTTAGTTGTAGGGAAATAATATGAAATATACGCCTCCATACCAATTAATGAGATCCACCTCGTTTATGCTCTCTGTACACTCCGAAGAACCCTCCACCAGAGAATTAGTTATTCCATG